>JAZAYU010000171.1:865641-1091352 GCA_038501625.1 Corbicula japonica
GCCACAAATGATTTTCAATTTAATGCACTGTCAAAGATACCCATAAACAAGCTGCATTACTTCATTTCTGAAAATGAATGAGACCAAATTTCTATTCATATTTTGAAATTTCGTATCATGAGGATTTGTCATGGAAGTTCGTCACGACCATTTTAGTAACAATGTTTTTTTCTTCAAATTTGTGGAAAACAAAATAGCAACATGTGCAAAGACATGCTGACAATACAAACTCGCTTAATAAAGCAAATACATGTACGTACTACAGTAAAAAAAAAGTGAAATATGCATATCAGGAATCGCCACACTCACAAAACACAGCCTACCCACGCAGCGAAAAAGAAGAGAGGTAGAGAGAGCATGTTTTTTTATGTCAATTCAAAGTACCAGCTTTTCATGGCATAAATCTCTATAAAAAATAATATTAATGCTGATTTTTGTTTTAATATTTAATGTTTTATAGTGATTACCAATGTGAAACATTTTACGGTAACTATTTCGCTGTTACACTTTTCTAGAGGTTTTAACGATGTTAAAATTTGAACTGATGGGAATCTTCGCACGTACACCAGCTAAATCTTTTGAAACAGGGGTATCGGAATTTCAAACAAAAATCATTTTTATCGCCAAAAACCAAGATTTGGTAGTTTTATCGCCAATTCTAAGCTTTGGTTTGTAGTATAAAGTTAATCGTCAATTCAAGACATGCTCTACTCAGCATGTTCTGTAGCGCACTGTATGCTGCGGTATTTACCCGTCACTGTCCTTACCCCGACAGTTGCACGACTGTGGCGGGTATTTAAGTTAAGTTTGAGTTAATGAAGGTTAAACTATGAATGAAACTAAACATAATAGGTAACATTGTCGAGCAAAAGGTGGGTTGCATTAAAGAAGGCAACTTACAGTATATTTGAGTGTGTCATGCGATGTGCATCAAGGAATCTGGTTAAAACCAGTAGTGACTTAATATTCTGCCATTGATTGTTTCAAGACATCATCCCCTCGTTTTTTTTATAAATAAATTACATCTATTTACTCTGCCACGAATCGCAATTTTCCGAAATGAGACTGTACCATGCAATATTTTGCTATCCCGTCCGTATGTTTGATTCATTATGAAAAAAAAAAACGCTTCCAAACAAAATACGATTTCACGGAAAAATTCACTTGAGCGAACAATTATGATTTGACAAGGACATAAACATGCAATTTATCGAATCTCCGTCTGGCAGGTGTTTTTCACGCCTACGCGAGCGAATTTTGTACAAGTGAGCAATTACCGACAAAAGCATTTGTGACACGATATGATGTTTGCTTGTGACTAAAATAGATTGAGCAATAAAATGCCAAAATTTTAAAATTGTATCAAATTCTAATAGACATATTTCCATTGATTAAAATTATCAAGTACTTACATATACAAAGTAACATTTTTACATCAATCGGAACAAAATATGCGAAGAAAGCGCTTTATTAATGTTAACGCTGTAACACGTTTAATGTTAACTTGCATTTTTATTACAAGAAGTGTCGAGGTAAGAAACACGAAAATGTTGGAATTTTTATGCCGGGTTCTTCATGGACCAGAATCGATGTCAAAGATTTCTTATACATCTCAGCGTGTTTTGAATATTACAATGCATTGTGCTTTAACGCTGATATGTCTGTAGCTTTGAAACTCATAGACGGTTGTGTGATTTTTAAAGTCTCGCAGTGATTTTAAAGGTTGTTCAATTCGAAACAATCGGCATCTTGAAAGTTATCGTGACACTGATGAGCAAAACAAAATGAGTTGTTTTCTGAACAACTTGTAAGCAAATTTGGTTGTAGATTTGCTTTAATATATAGGCGTATTATTTTGTGGTTTGATTTCTGAATTGTTAGCCTTTTAACACTTTAATTTAAAACGAGTTCAATATTTAAATTCCAGTGTGCAAATCAAATAACATCTCCCTCGACCCCTGTCTCACGCTTAAACCTAAGCGAAGAAAAACGATGAAGGTAGTTAAGAAACTCCAACACTCCACAAACGCTGCTAACTATGGAAAGAACGCCGTTTTAAAATTCAAGAAAATTTTTAGCATTATGTTTCTCAACAAAATTTTTAACTGCACCTCTAATTGAGGTGTATTTTTTAATCTGGTTTGAATACAGTTTTATAAACTATTGTCAAGCTTTAACAACTAGATCACAAAGTAACCCTTGTGTATTTGATTCTGGATATTAATACAATTATACCATTTCTCACGAAACTATGAGAAATAATAAATGATGACTTTACGTGCCTATTTTCCCAATAGTGTAAAACTGTACTCAAATAAATACAAAAATGAGAAATTATTTCTGAGTTTCTGAAGTCATGTTTTATACTCTCTTAAATCGTAAAACACGCCTAATTTTTAAAAAATATGGATTTTTTTTCATGACATCCTTGATAATTTACGAAAATCCAAATAATTTCACATTTTTTAACCTAGCTTAAGTAAAATCCTACATTTGCAAAGCCAAATAAACTCCGATGGGACCAATAATTAGAAAAAAAACAACGAATCGCGTGCAAAATATGTATGAAAGTCACGTTCTCTCCTTATCTCTGTATTCATGTATATAATTATAATGGATTGAAAATGTTATAAATACAGTAAAAACTATATAGTTGCGTATAAATCCTCCAGAACAATGATGTTGATAAGCTTAATAGTGTATGTTAATGTTAATTTGCATGCAATACATCCTCTACAAGCGTTGGTCTCGTGACAGATATTCGCAAAGAGACACTTAAGGTAATGCGGTTAATTATTCATACTCCCCAACTCTATTACACTCTTAGAGTTACATCAATCAATATGTATTGATAAATAGAAATTTCGAAAGCAACAGATACTGCAAAAATGAAAACAACGCAGGCTTAAATTGATAAAGCCTGTTCATGGACAGCAATGTAAGTTCATAAAACTGCCGACGCCGCCTGGCCAAATGTTGATATCTATACAAAATGTTATATTAAACCATTTAAATACATTCTCAGAGTTACATCCACCAATCTGTACGTAACTTCGAAAGCCCCAGATACAGCAAATATGAAAACAAACTGCAGGCTTGAATTGATTAAGCCTTATAATTGAAAGTTTTGTTTGTGCATCTTACTGCCGACGCCGCCTGGCCCATTGTTGATATCACAATAATTTATAAAACATTCAAAGCTTTACAAAGTTTTTTTCGGAGTTGAAAAACGAAAAGGTGCAGTTATGTTCAACTATGTTATAACGCACAATTGCTAGGATGAGTAACTAATTATTAATATATCGATGAACGATAAGCCTTTTGCGTTAAAAAGAAATAAACATTATTGCTTGTGATTGCTAGTTTCAAAAAGAAGCTTGAATATTGCACGTGTAAATGTACGTATAATGACAAAATAAGAGTTATCAATATAAAAAAGATATAGATAAAGAGATCTAGATAGAAGACAGAAGTACTGTTACATATACTTTAAATAGAATTTAAAAATATAGACTAAATATCTATAATTTCATTAAAAGATAAATTAAACTGGTATTAATGAGTAAAACAATTTATTAGAAAACAATTCTTCAGTCAACTACTTTTAGACTGATATTGCTTATTTTCCAGTTTCTTCCATTTGCATTAAAACAATATTTATTGACGTGACATAAAGGTTTCTTGGATATGTCTTTTGTTCGGATATATTTTCACATACTTCATTCGAATTTAAATTGTTCTGGTTTACTTGACCGCATGAAAGCTAATATGTTGTTTTGATTTGATTAACAACTATAATGTTTGGACGAATTAAACCTCGCTTTTGGGGTTGATTGCTAATTTGTTTGGTTAACATATGTAAATGATTATAATTCCTTTAGGAAAAGCCTTTTACGTGACAAGATAAAAGTAAGATCTTATACCATAATCCGAAGCTTTTAAGGTTTTCTGTATGTTATACTAATATCGCTATGGTACTTTAAACATTTACAGTACTGTGAACATGTAAAGTTACAAAATTTGCGTGTATCGTGCGTCCGTCGAACGTCTATCGTGCATCCGTTTATCGTCTATCGTGCGTCCGTCTATCGACTATCGTGCATCGTGCGTCTAATCGTCTAACGTGCAGCTTGTAACGTGCTTCCGTTTTTCGCATATTCAAATTTAATCATTCGTGGAATATTTTGATAGCATTTTATTTTTAAGAAATCTCTTTCACGAAATATATCTATTGATAGTATCGGTATGTATATACACAGTGTGTAGCAGTCTACGTTATTTAGGTTTGGATTTTCTTCTTCCAATATCTTCTTCCAATATAATGGCCATCTTCAACTAACTGAAGTTTACTGCCATTTTAGACCACTCCCGTCAACAACAACAACAAATAAAAACAAACACCGAAGTAAAAATGTTAAAATAAAATCGGGGATATTTTAGTGGAAAATACATTCTGAAAATTGTTAATTTAGCATCGTTAAGAATGTCTTTCTCTTTCAACAATGACGCTGTTGATTAGATCTTAAGCTGAAATGGAACTGGACTAGCGGATGAACTAAAACGATTTGACAGATAGGAAATGTCCTGGCACAGTGTTTATGAATTATTTGGTGCCTTGTATCAAGGCATCTTATAAAGCTATGCAGTGAAGCCAGTGATAATCGTCTGAATCAACAAACAAACTGAAGTGTCAAGAGCTGTCTGCCATTTGGAACCGTAATCACCCACCACACCGGTTGAAAATGTGTCTTGAAAATAAAAAAAAAGATAAGACCCATATTTCAACCTCCGCTCATAATGCTAAAACTATGCAGACTTCTACGCAATGTTTCAAAGCCGTGACTGTAAAGCCTTTGACTCCCAACTTTAAGGGTTGTGCGTTCGAATTCTATTAACATTATGAAGATGTTTTTTAAATCTTTTTGTTCGTGACTGATGCTTTCTCGGACGATGCCGAAGATGTTGAGAAAAAAAAATCAGTTTTGT
Source organism: Corbicula japonica (assembly GCA_038501625.1). Taxonomy (NCBI): domain Eukaryota; kingdom Metazoa; phylum Mollusca; class Bivalvia; order Venerida; family Cyrenidae; genus Corbicula; species Corbicula japonica. The sequence goes on from JAZAYU010000171.1 coordinate 870,628, forward strand.
TTTAAATCAGAGAGATTCGATTTATTTGACCTGTCAACAGAACAGAACGCCAGGACCAACAGGTGTTAGCGTTTAAGGTGGTCGGGAATTAACATGAAACACATAAAAGGAAAAGAAGCAAAAGATAAAAAGAAAAACCGAATTTAGTGAAAACTTCCGTATTGTACAGTTAAATGTAAAATAACCTTATTATTATATATCTAATAAATGTATATCTAATAAATGTAATCTGATTTCGTTTTGTTTACAGTGTTTTTCGCCTTTTGTCCGTCGATAAAATCAGAAATTTCTTCATCTGTCAACATTTTGACTTCTGTCAAAACAAAACAACGCTTCCTGGTCAGCTAGACGCTTTACAAACAGTTTTAAACATATGCTAACAAGCGTCTTTATGCGCGCATGGTTCCCAGTCTTTAATTCGTTAGAGATTGAAATCGGAAATCAGACTAGCATCGTTTAGTGCACATGTACCCAACCGTCCAATATGAAATTAATATATTTTTTTTTTATCCATTACGGGAATACATTGGACAGTCGCGTGGTACAAATGCATATTGTCGATTGGTTACATTTATTAGATATATAATAATAGTCAAAAAACCAACGTAATAGATAATGATAACGTCGTTGCACTAATGGATCGTGCATTCTTTGCCAATTGGAATATTTTCAGAAATGTTGCAAAGTGAATAGAGAACAGAGTAAATCCTTAACTTTTCTAATCTTGCTAGACACTGGTCGATAATACAACATTTAACGTGATCATCAGGCAAAAGTTTAAGATTTATTTTAACCGAATTCTAATACGTGGGTGTTGATTTCTTATTTAAAAATAGTTAAGTAGGAGTTTAAATTTAAAAATTATAACAACAATCTGAGTTTGAGATAGAAAACATCCTCAGCGTGAATGATTTTCTAAAAATATCTTCAGAACAAAACAGTTTTTTTAATATAAAGTGCAACCATATTGAGTAATGTAAGTAATTACCAGCGTCAAGAATTTAAGGATATACTAGGGCTTGTCTGTCTGGCCGTTAGAATGATTCCAGGGAAGATCAGAAGCTAATATTTTTCATTGTACAATTAGAAGTCGGCAATCTGTCTTTAATTAGGTACGCGTTCGTGAAGGTTACTGCGTCATCACCATTTATTTGCAGACCATAATGTACCTTAATCTTAAATAAGGGGGTAATTTTGCTTTTGACAGTTCAAACATCAACAAACCTAGCCAATACATTTTCTTGTCAATCGTTTTTTTTTTGGGCCAGTCAACTTTTTATGCTATAACTTCGATTTCAGTGATGTATTAATCATAGTTTGATTAAACAAACGCTGTAATAAATTTTACGAAGTCCTGCGCTATAGCCTACCTGTCATGTGACACTCTTTGCCGCATGAAGACAATAAAGATCAAAGCGACACCTAGCAAATATCGGTGTTGGTGTCTGTACCATGGATACTCCATGTAATTTTGATTAAGAAACTTATCGTTAGTACTAACGGTTATAACGTCATAAAGATTCAGTCTAGTCTGGGACAGTTGCAATATAATTAAAAATACAACTAAATTAGTTTTACTTTACATTAGTTTTACCTCCGTAATAGCAGAAGTTGTTTCTTTGGCGAAATATATTGCATTTATTACAGCTAAGGGCAGTTTAATGTATACATATATTTAATACAATAGAAACATCAAAAAGGTGTCATAATTTAGCATAAACGTTAAGAAAAATTTGAATAGGCATATAAGAAAAGACAGGCTTCCCTTACAATTAAAGAGAAGAGAGTAAAAGATAGCAAAAAAAGTACTATATGCATATCAGGAATCGCCACACTCACAAAACACAGCCTCCCCAAGCAGCGAAAAGGGAGAGAGAGAGAGCATGTTTTTATGTATGTCAATTCAAATAGGACGCCACAAACAATTAACGAAGAAGAGAGCCTTTGGGGATACCACCTTGGAACGGTCAGTGGCAAACAAATTGCCACTGGGGGTTTACACCAGGTTCTAGGGTGCACCAACCTCACACTTGCCCCAACAGGTTGTCGTATTACAAAACAAGCACAAGTTGTCTTGGTGAAATAACTCACACCCACCCATCGGCTCAACAATGTTGCATGCAAAAGCACACAAACATATAAAAAAATAAGAAGCTAGCAGCATTGTAAAGCCAAAGGGTAGGTACTCAATGATCTTCCCGAGACCAGAGCACCTGGAGTAAAATAAGCAAGAACACGATTACAGGGATAAAAGAAACGAATCGAGCTTCTAGGTTTTTGAAGTTTTTCCAAGTCAAACACTGATCTTATTAGTCGATCAAAATTACTTACTAGAAGTGATAATCAATGACATTAAGGCGAACTTTTACAACGTGCACTTGTTTGTTTATAAGAGAACCTGTATCGTGTTTACTTGACATTTCAAACAGCAGTTAATGAGTTCTGCTTCAAACGGTATTTCCTTTGTGTGTGTTTGGTTATAAAGCATTCCTACAAATAACACGAGTATCCAAACGTAAAAAGGTCTTAGGACAATATATATCGTCACGTTTACTATTCCCCGCCGCATAGCGGCTGGGGGATATAGTAATGGTCTTCGTCCGTCCGTCCGTCCTTCCGTGCGCGCACATTTCGTGTCCGGTCCATAACTTTTCAACCCCTAAAAGGAATTTCATGAAACTTTAGAAAAATGTTCAGCCCATCAAGACGACGTTCAGAACCCATGTTCCGACCTTGCCGGCTCAAGGTCAAGGTCACCATTTGTGTTTGAAGTTTTGAACCATGTATTTCGTGTCCGGTTCACATCTTCTTAACCCCTAGAAGGAATTTCATGAAACTTTTGTCAAATGTTCTCCCCATGAAGACGACGTGCAGAACCCATGTTCCAACCTGGCCGGCTCAAGGTCAAGGCCACCAATGGTGTTTGAAGATATGAAACATGTATTCCGTGTCCGGCTCATATCTTCTGAACCCCTAGAAGGAATTTCATAAAACTTTAGTTAAATGCTCAGCATATGAAGACGATGTGCAGAACACACGTGCCAACATGGCCGGCTCAAGTTCAAGGTCACCAGTGGTGTTTGAAGATTTGAATTATGTGCTTTATGTCCGGTTCATATCTTCTGAACCCCTAAAAGGAATTTTATGAAATTTTATTCAAATGCTCAGCCCATGAAGACGGTGTGCAGAACCTAAAGTCCCAGCTGGCCAGCTCAAGCTTAAGGTCACCAGTGATGTTTGAAGATTAGAACTATGTATTTTGTGTCTGGTTCATATCTTTTGAACCCCTGGAATGAATATCATGAAAAATTTATCAAATGTTCATCCGATCAAGATGATGTGCAAAACCCATGTTCCAACCACTAACTGGTGGAGATATTTTTGTTAATTTGCAATTAAGCATCCATAACATTTTCATCATTGAATTCCTGGATGCGGCGGGGTTTAATTTTATGCACTTGAAACCGAAAGTAGTCAAAGAAGTTGTCTTGAATTCTTAAAATTAGATATTCATTTCAGTCTAAAAACATAATGTAGTTTGATTTGCAATAAAATTTTATGCTCTAAAACAACAAATGTTTTCGACCAATTTATGTTCGCATAATTTCGCGGATGGCTTTGCATTGCGAATAATTCTGCAGGTTTCGCGAATTAATTTGTTGAGCTAACTTTACCCGGGGCTATGATGCGTTGGCACTGCCTTCCCATTACCTCCCATAAACAGGCTCAATCAAACCAACTACCTGCAATATTTTCAGACATATTTCCTTTGTGATAGATCATTTAAACCAAGTGAATAGGACATTTGATATTCTTAAATCCATTTATGATACAAACTAAGCCTGGTCTTGGTTTTAATTGCTTTTGATGCATATTGCTTTTAATATCAAAATTAATTTTTAGCAGGGGGAATAGAATGATTTTGTAAACGGTGTCTTGAATGTTTGAAATTAAATGGTTCGAGCTCCCTATTATCTCGCAAATAAGATCACTGTTGGCCAAAACGCTTTTTAAAAAGGGCGTTCTGTTTTTCAAACAAACGTACTGAATCCCACATACTCCATCTTTGTCTAACATTCAAAATCCCACAGTTTCAAGACAGAGAAATCAAACAATTATTTCTTGCACATTTGAGCAGCATGTCTCTAGTATATATGGAATATATATACACAATATAGAATAAAAGCATGAAATCTGACAAGGTTTCATGTCATAAAGAAGAAAATACCGGTTCAAGGAAAAAGCACTCAGTATACCGGGTATTTTATCAAAAAGCAAATATACATTGCAAAAAGCATCTTCTTAAAATAAGTTCAAAATAAAATTACAATCACCGAAAGTGTCAGAAAAGGATGACAATAATTTTACTTTGTGTGCAATAAATGACAATAATTTTTCTTTGTGGGCTATAAACAATGTTCAAAAGTCAATTTATCTTATACCTATGACATCAGTATTTTTCAAAGTAAACAATCAAATTTACTTTACTCCATCTCAACATTGATACATGCAAATGAAAAAAAATAAAATAAGTATCAAGCAATGACAATAAGAATATTATAACAAAGAATGCATGGATGAACTATATTGTCTGGTCATTCTGTAGTTGGACCGGGAAAAAATTTGAACACAAACGATTCTAACAGAATCTTATTGGAAATATATCATCTTTAAAGGAAATGAAAAGTTCCCATTGATTCCTGTGGTGGAAATGTGATTTTTGGGCCATTTCTACGTTTTTGATAATTTAAGTAGGAATTTCTGGAATTTCTTTGTAAATAAGTACTCAATAAAGATAATTAAACCATTTTTGTATTATATCTCTTGTTAAATAGTTTTATCATTTTAAAAGATACGAGTAAATGTTGCATAGATACCATAGTTAATCCCAAATATTGGGCATTATCATGTTGTTGTTTTTTTCGATAATTTAAATAGGAATTTTTGGAATTTTGCTATAAATCAATACATGATAAAGATATTATCATTATTTAATGTATGGTATATCATTTATTAATTGTTCAACCATATAAAATAATGGTTGTATAAATGACATAGTAAACCTCCAAAATTGGGTATTTTCTTTTTTTCTATAATTATAAAGCAGGATTTTAGGAATTTCGCTCTAACGTTGCTGTAAAGCAATACACAATATATGTTGTTTGATCATTTTTTTGCAAGGAGTGTTATTTTATATTGTTCTATCATTAAAAATAATGTTTGTTAACATACCATAGTATATATCTAAACATGTGTTGGTTTTTTACGCTTTTTCGATATTTTAAGTAGAAAATTCTGGAATTTCGCCTTAAATCAATAAACAATTAAGATATTTTGATCAATTTTTGTATGGTATATCATTTTGTAATGTTCTATCGTTTAAAAATAAAAGTTGCATAAATAACTGTAGATACCATAGTAAAAACCCAAAATTAGGTGTTTTCATGAATTTTCGATAATTTAAGTAGTAATTTCTGGAATTTCGCAATAAATCAATAACGGATAAAGATAATTTCATTATTTTTGTGTATGGTGTATCATTTAATATTGTTTAATCTTTTAAAAATAAAAGTTGCATAAATACCATAGTTAACCCCAAAATGTGGGTGTTTGCATGATTTTTCGATAATTTAATATGTAGTTATTTCTGGAATTTCGCTATAAACCAATAAAGGATCAAGATAATTTCATTATTTCTGTGTATGATATATCATTTTATATTGTTCTATCATTTTATGACAAAAGTTGCATAAATACCCTAGTAAAACACCAAAATTGTGTGTTTTAATGATTTTTCGACAATTTATGTAGTAATTTCTGGAATTTCGCTATAAATAAAAACAGGATAAAGATAATTTCATTTTTTTGTATATCATTTTATATTGTTCTATCATTTAAAAATGAGAGTTGCATACATACCATAGTAACCCCCCAAAATTGTGTGTTTTCATGATTTTTCGATAATTTATGAAGTAATTTCTGGAATTTTGCTATAAACCAATAAAGTATAGATATAATTTTTTATTATATTGATGTATGTTTTATCATTTTATATTGCTCTATAATTAAAATATAATGGTTATAGAGATACCATAGTAAAACTCTAAAAATTTAGTAATTTTACTGTTTTCTTTTAATAATTGATGTTGGACTTTCTGCAATTTTACTAAAAATATACAAGATTAAGGAAATTTGATCATGTTTTGTATAGTATTTCTTGTTACCGTGTTCTATCGTTTGAAAAATCATGGTTGTATTGATACCATAGTAAAACTCCCAAAATAGGTATTTCCATTTTTTTATATTTCAGTTATATATATTTATGTTTCTAATAGTAAAAAATATTTTAACCACACCGTTCATTAAACTTTTAAATTCTCTGCAGAGTATAGGAGTAAGTACCTTAGCTTTTGTAAAGATGATACATGTATATTCGATTGGAATAACTTTTTTGTTCTGAATTTTATTCTATATTGTTCTGTCATTTATAAAAGTAATGTTTGTATAGATACCATAGTGAGCACACACACCCCACAAAACAGCGATGACATTAAATTCATCTTTTTTCTATTATAATAAGTAGATATTTCTGGAGTTTCGCTGTGTATGATTATTTGATCATTTTTATATGATAACTTATTTTACATTGTTCTACATTATGCAAACATGGATCTTTAGTTACCATGATTTTAACCCCACCCCCCCCCCCCCCCCAAAAAAAAAAAGAAAGGCATTTTCATGTTGCTGTTGATTATTTTAGTTTAAGAGGGAATGTTTGGATGATGTAGTAGTGTTCGAATCAGGCAACCTCAATAGCTCAATTGGGGATGGTTAAAGCCAGAAATCAGTCAAATCAGAGTTTCAAGTCCTGGTTGATGCTACTCATGTCCACTGAAAACTGCCACAAAGATAATATGATCATTTTTGTAATGTACTTTGTATATCTAAATGGTTCTATCATTTAAATAGTTTTTTTTTCAAAGATACCAAAGGTGAGCTCCTTACAATTGGACTTTTAATGATTATTTTATAATTTAAACTTGCAACTTTGAAGGTAGTATATATTGTAATTTTATAAAAGAGTTCATATGCAAAAACATCACATATGAAAGTACAATAAACCTTTTTATTGTTTATTTGGATTTAACCCATTATGGAAGAATTATGTTACTTGAATCTTTCAAATGCAATTATGTTTATATGTTTATCCAATTAAGATATATTTCACCATTATATACTGTTATGTGTTTTAAGTATATAACAGATAATTTCTTAAATTCAAATAATTTAAAATAATCTTCGTCAAATGCAACACCAATAACTTTAAAATTTGAAAGTTTACAAATTTAACAATATTTATAAATATTTAAATGTAGTTCATACATTTTAGAACTTATTTAGGTCTCATATGCAACTTAAGCTTGCAACATACACTGTAAAAATAAATTGTAGTATTAAATCTAGCAATGACAAAGTATATTTATAACACTTTTATATGCAATATATGTAAAGTAATAAATACAGACACAGGGTACTTCAATTTTAGTAAATATCAGACCAACATATACATTTCATATAAAAGCAATATTCTTAATGGTTTCTATTAGATGGAAGGGGTATTGTTGAAGGTCCTATTTTGACGCTGCCCTCATTTGACTCTTGTTTTCACCTCATTTTCTATTGAGGAAATTTCTTAAGATGAATAGTAATTTCCTCTAACAAGTTACAAATACTTTTGGCATCATTATATTATATATTTATGAAGTTTTATTCGGACAAATGAAATACCATTTCATAATTACGAAATAATATTTATTAAAATCGAAATATTATTACATATTTACTAAATATTATTTTGTCGTATTTAAGAATTATAATTTCATAAAAGCAAAATAATATTACTTTTGAAAGTGTGCATCTCTTAGGTGTAAAAATAAATAATGAGGAGATAAACTTTACTATATGTCCATAAGTCAGATACAGGAATATGTGGAAGAATTTTACCCACTAATTAGATGATACGTTCTCAGAAAGTTACTGAGTTTACTTGTTTATATGATGCCCAAGTACATGCAGTCTATTGTTAAAAATTTTTTATTCAAGAAGGATGAGATGGTAGGATGTGATGGAAATAGGGGTAAACATGACAAAAATAAAAATATTGCAGCTTCAAATTGCTGGAGCCTGTTCATGGGCAGCAATGGAAATGGAAATGCATATTACTGCCTATGCCCTCTAGCCACTGGTGGAATGTATCTCACTATTTAAAAAAATAAACAGTACACAACTTGATCCATTCTTAAGTAAAATAATTCCATGATCAGCTGAGTATGGTGCACAAAAAAAGAAAACAATGGGTGGAACTAAGCGGAATAGAGTTTCGATCTTTAAACTATGTAATTGATTAACCGCACTAATTAACTGCACGGGGAGACTTTCTGCAGCTGCCACATGACACGAACAATGCTGATGTGTATTAATATTATGTCTAAATCTCAGATCATGGTCTAGCAAATGATCAGTGTAAGCAGGCACTAGGATTATAACATATAATGTATTTTTATGAGGAAGCATTAATATTTTCAGAAATAAAACATAACCAGAACACTTAGTTAAAAATTTGTGAGATTTGTTTAAAAATTAATGGTTTCCATGGTTACAATAACATTTATGTCTAAGTTAATGAGTCTTAGTTTACTGCAATTATCATCATTTGAAAGGTATGTCAACATAATACGTAATACAATGGGGTAATTATAATTACAAAATACATGTTAGATATAGAAAAAATAAAGTTGTTAGTAAATTTAAGCCTTCAAAGCATAATAATAATTAATTGGTATAATTTTATAGATATTAACAATAACGATAACAGAAATACACAAGATTAACAAAATATTTACTGATTTTTGTATAAATTTAAATCAAATCTATTCAAAACCCCTACCATGACATTCACAAAACGTCAAGGTTACCCATCAAATATGTCAAATCAATGAAAGGGGTGAGTGACCTTGACCTTGAAAAAAGACATTTTCCACCAATGGAACTTTTGGGAACTTTTTATTTTTGGACACTAGAATAGTTAACAAATAAAACATGGCATTGAGGGCAATATGCAAGTTTACGGACTGGTTGGTCAGACTGAGGAAGGTATATGGCCCGAAGCGCAGCTGAGGGCCATATACCTTCCGAGGTCTGACCAACCAGTCCGTAAACTTGCATATTGACCTCAATGCCATGTTTTATTTGTTATATTATACCGAATCTAAATTCTTTCATATCTTTTGTTGCTGTCATTTTTACTATAATTTGCTTTTAAATAATAATTTGATTTGTTCAGTGTGTAAAAAATCCCATACAGATTTTTTATTATTTACAAGCCATCAGGCATATAAAGCAAATTAAATATTACTAGGCAACAGACCCGCACTTTATAAGATAATTATTCTTATATTAGATTCTGAAGTAATCAAAAACGGTCAATATAAGAATTATGGACCGGATAGCCGGTCAATATGCGATTTATGGACTGGATGACGTCATATTAAATACAGAAGGGCTTATGCAAATGAGGTATAATATATGTAGATAATGAATTTCTTGATTTCGTTTGTGTTCTAATTTTTCCAGGTTTGGCCTATTTTTGGGGTAGATTGACTAGACTAATAACTGTAACTTTGGCTTTAACTAGAGATGTGTGTATTTTGGCAGGTGTTAGTTGTCAGATTTGCCTTAACATTTATTTTCAATTTTGATAGATTGCATGACCAAAACATATCATCTCCAAAAAACACACACAAGATACAAAAGATACACGGAATAATAAAAACTAATAATATATATTTTTTATTCAATTAAATAGAATAAATAAATGTTTTCGTCAAACTGTGACAATATTCGTTCAAGCCTAATAACAGCGGTAACTTATGTAGAATTATTATGGAAAAGTGAAATATGCATTTCAGGATGCGTCACACTCATTAAACACAGCCTCCCCACGAAGCCAAAATGTAGAAAGGAAAGGAGAGTATGGCTTTATAAGAATATCAATAAGATACCACAAACAATTAACAAAAAAGAGATTTGGGGGGTTACCGCCTTGGAACGGTCAGTGGCAAAATCCTGTCTTGCTAATTTAATATGACGATATGATAAATAAGTCACTTTTATGATAAATATGTGTTTCTGATTTTTAAATTGAATTGTAAGTCATAGTGGAACATGTAACCGAGCGACTGATTTACATTAGCTAACCAAAATTTAGAACAACCATGATTATAGACAACTTTTTGGTAAAATATTATGTAAATATTTGATTAACAATAATTAACCAATATTATCGTCAGCTATTCTTACTCCAATACATATAAGCAATTACTCAACATGAGCGACAGTGATAAGCAACAACTATAATATCTGTAATGAAAGTCTGTTTGTGGTTAATACGATTCTGCTTATTTTTTGCATCTTTTGTTATTAAACTATATTTAACAATTTACTGCAAAAAATAAGTTCTACCATGTTTTTTCTATCATATTTATAGATGTAATATGTATTCATTAATTGGCACATTCGAAATACAACAAGACTATAAATAAAGCCAGTGTACACATGATAAAATGATGCACACCAGTATTTAAATTTGTAATGTTTCAATTATCACACAATCGACTGCTACATTATTGTAGTAAACATGGTTATTTTGCGAAAGATAAGTGCATCAAAGGTAAGTGTTTTTCAGATATACAGATGTGTCAGTGATATGCCGATTGAAACATCAAATACGACTCTAATAGATAACGCTAGGGATATTATGTTGCAAATGAAGCTGCATTTTCATCATTTATATTTTGCGATGGCACTAATGAAGCCTAACGCAACAGCATGCGTTTCTTTAATGTTAACCCTGCAGTTTTTAGTCATTAATTTTCCCTTTCGAATTTCAGGCAAAAAAGCAGTAATACTCTATTTAACAACGGTATGTTAATGCCTTTAAAAATCATACCGCTTTTTACAAACAATTTCTTGAATATTTAAACTGTTGGGATAAACGTTGTTTTTATGTTTTTTCAAGACGGTATTAAGTGGTGGGTATATATTAATGCTACTTTGTATTGAAGATATATTAAACTGTCTTATTGAATTGTGTCAAGGATAGTCGCGCATGCGCAGTAATAGTAATGTGATCGCATGCGACGCCATTTTTTTTTGTATTGTGCGATTAAGAACTAAATAAACAACTTTATTGCAGGAATCGAGAACTTTGCATTGTTAAACTTTATAATTTAAAAGAAGTTGCATATAGATTTGTGTTGAACAATTTTTTCATTACGAAGATTGAAACATAAATGAATTTGCATTTCCCGTACTGTGAAATAAAGTAGGTCACTTGACTTGCAGCGTGTTGTAAAAAAACGAGTCTACATTGTTAGCGACTGCCGACCTTGTTGCGATTTATCAAAAGTTATTTTTTAATATTCGATCGGCATTTATTCTTACTCAGAAAAGCACAGTTGTCCATGTTAGTGACCTGCTATCTTTCCGTTCAATCAATTCGTTGTGTTAAATAGTTAACTTGGAAAAAATGTGAAATCGATACCGGATGTTTACACAATTTGAAATAACTAATAAACTCAGTGACTAAATGATGGATTTAAAATTCATTTCGGTATTGCATGACTGATATTCAGTTTGGAAAGATTGATTAAGTGAACATCTTATGGTAGACCAAGGTTATATTGAAGCATGGAAATTAGAGACACCTTTTACGGCCGCCACACTGCACAAATAGCGCTACTGTGAATTTCAAATGATAGTGCCTCTAGCTGTGAGCGAACCCGCACCGTCACGGCTACAGCGCCTAGCCCTGCAATTACCGCGACGCAACCAATTAAGCTAACCGGGACAACCCCAAAAAGAAATGGTCACTTACATATATTTCACATAGAAAATTCTATAATTCACTGGAAAAAATAAAATTAATAGTGGTCTACATCACATACATTGATAGTATAAGTTTGTTATGTGTTCAAGGATTCTGCATTTAAAATATTTCTTAATTTATTCACGAATGTTTTATAATGCATTTTGCCCGAGAAGTATTTGTCTTAATACATTTCATACTTTTTGTATTTTGTGAAATAATGCGTTTTAATTTTTTTCAGAACAAGTTGCTTTGAAAATTTGTGGTACATGTAACTGTATAGTAACTTTTGTATTACGGTCCCAAAACATCTTTCATAATACATGTATGTGTAGTTTTATTGACAGTTTCAAGCTGCATTTGTATGAGTTTTTGTGTGGCCTGATCTATGGCAAGCAGATTGCACAATTAATCCGATATTCATGGTTAGAGAACCATCTATGGTTATTGGTGTTACCTAATGATAACCATAGTTATTGTCAATAAGTATGGTTATCGAACCATTAACAATGGATATTGGCGAAAACTATAGTTACCTGCCGAAAACCATAGTTCTCGGCCTTAACCGTGGAAAACGGGCAATATCTAGGGTTTTCACCAATAACTGTGGATATCGGAATTATTTTGCGATAGATATGGATGAAATCTAAGATAATCGACCGAGAACTTGGACTTTCACCAATAACTATGGTTTCTGGCTGGTAAACCTAGTTATCATTAATAACTATGGTTATCTGACCAATATCCATAGTTATTGGTCGATAACAATAGATATTGGATTATTTGGGCAAACCGCATGTCAAACAGGTAAATGTAGAATGGCAAGACAACAGCCTAGGATATTGATTTATATCAAGAGTTTTGTGCCAATTGCATAAGAGATCCGATATAGGTATTAGTGAAAACCCTAGATATTGCCCGTTAACCACGGTAAACGCCGATAACTATGGTTTTCGGTCGGTTACTATAGTTTTCGTCGATATTCATAGTTATTGACAATAACTATGGTTATCGGCCGATATCTAGGATTTTTACCAATAACTATGGTTATTGGACGGTAACCCAATTGTCAACAGCTATGGTTATAGGATCGATATCTATAGTTATTGGTCTATTACCATGGATATCGGATCAAACCGCTTGCCATACTGATCTTTGAGTCTCCTAAAATGATGCAACATTTAAGAATGTATTCATCATATGGTGTTTTGTAATGCATTTTTCCCCTCACCAGTGTTTAGATTCCTGTCATGTCATGAAAATATTACAAACTCAATCAGATTTTAGCTGCATTTCAGTTATAATTCTAACAGCACTGAATAAAATAAGCAAGGTTATGATTTAAAATGAATTATGAATCGGACCGATATCCATAGTTATTGGTCGATAACTTAAGATATTGGATTATTTTGGCAAACCGCATGTCAAAGTGAAACAGATACAATGGAAAGACAACAACCTAGGATATTGATTTATATCTAGAGTTTTGTGCCAAGTGCACATAAGATCCGATATCCGTAGTTATTAGTGAAAACCCTAGATAAATATGTCCCGTTAACCACGGTTAACTCCAAGAACTACCGTTTTCGGTCGGTAACTATAGTTTTTGCCAATGTCCATAGTTATCGGTCCGACCCTTAGTTATTGACAATTGTTATCAGCCGATATCTAGGGTTTTCACCAATAACTATGGCTATCGGGCGGTGACCCTAGTTATTGTCAATAACTATGGTTATCGGACCAATATTTATAGTTATTGGTCGTTAACCATGGATATGGAATCAATTGTGCAAACCGCTTGCCCTACTGATCTCTGAGTCTCTTAACATGATGCAACATCAAAGAATGCAGGATGCACATGAGTGCTCATCATGTAAAGTTTTAATGCATTTTTCACCTCAATTGAGAACTTCCAGGCGTTCCGTTTTTCACATTACCTCCCTTTGAAAATGCAAAATTTTTATAAAGGTTAATTGTGTTGATATTATTCGCTATGAGTACCAACTGCATTGTGGTTTGTGATCGGAATGAGATGCTCGGAGTGTGTTCAATAAATAAAAATGCATTATTTGAAGGTAAGTCAGCATTTATTATTATTATTATTATTATTATTATTATTATTATTATTATTATTATTATTATTGTTATTATTATTAAATATTTTTCTGGAAATTTGTCAAAATATAGTGTATTGGATATTTTACATAAATATTTGAAATCTTTCTGTGAATAAAGAATTATTTTTATGTTTTTTTTTTAACAAAAGGAAACACACTGTCATGTTTTTGTCAAATCATCAGCTATTAAGTAAGACATTCCAGTAAATTAGTCTTAAAAAGATTACCCTATCATGTAAAAAAGGTTCCAAAGTAAAGTTTACCTGAACTAGAGAAAGCCTGAATGTCTTAAAGATATTATATCGCTATCATCAATTCTGTGGTAAAATAAATTGATATTGTGTGTTTTAATTATATATTTTGTAAACATTTTTATTACAGAAGCGTTGGGGAAGAAGTTGTATTCTAAAGGGTATGGTAATTGAAACCCATAGAAGTGGTTAAAAATGATAAAATTCGTAGAATATTGAATTATTCTTCAAAATCAACAAAACATACATGTATCATACTTAATAGGTAAATAACATGTGGTGAGAACACTATTAAAAGTGAAAATTATGAAAATTTGATAGGCAAGGTTTGAAATTGATTGGTGTCACAGAATGCATTTTGGATTGCTTTCTTTCAAAATATCATTGAAACAAATCAACAAATGGGCTAGACAATTGCAATACAATTCTGTGAGAAATGGTTCAGTTGTCTCTGAATAATAGACCGTTTGTTAAACAGTAAGTTACTGTTCTACTTTGTCTTGTTCTTTACGTATAAATGCAATTAGTAGAGTGTGAAAACATTATATAAATGGATTGATTTTCAATCAAATTCAGGTTTTCTACAATATTTTTAAAGTTACAATACCAATATATACATACTTTAAGAATTTTATATATAAATGCATCTAACTAGCTAATCATATTAGATAATATTCATTTATCACGGAATTAAGTGCTCTACCCACTGGGTTATGTCTTTCTCAAGACCAGGCCAGTAAAGTCTCTGTCTGGCCAGCCATAGGGAATTTTCTTTCCCCTGGTGCTCTGCATCATTGTGGATGCCCTGGATAGCAATCCGCCTATGTGACTGTGGAATGGCCAGTTGACTGACAGGTAGACCATCCAATGTAGCGGTTCTGTACAGAG
Organism: Corbicula japonica; assembly: GCA_038501625.1. Taxonomy (NCBI): domain Eukaryota; kingdom Metazoa; phylum Mollusca; class Bivalvia; order Venerida; family Cyrenidae; genus Corbicula; species Corbicula japonica. The sequence continues at coordinate 885,810 of JAZAYU010000171.1, forward strand.
TATCATATTCAATGACAAAGCGCTTAGCATCCCTAAGGTATCTCAGCAGTTTCTGAGTTTCAATTAAACTTTTTATTGGCACAGTATGCTAGATAAGCAGAGCGAATTGAGCCTCATTTAAAAATTGTACATTGTGATTCATTTAAACACAAACCTGAAACTACACTAGTCAATAGTATCAATTAGAGTTTCAAAATAACTTTTGTACCGTTTACAAAATAGCTAGTTGAATCTGCAAAAAGCGTTTGTTTAAAATGGATGATTTTGTCATTATACATTTTATATTCGGATTGTTTTCGATAGAGTGGGAAAACATTTCATCACAAAGGATAAAGAGATAAGAAGAAAGCAGAAATCCCTGTCTAACACCCCTTTTCACACCGAAAGAATCTGATATATGACCATTGTTAATAATAGAGGGTTTTGCATCACGATAAAATAATTCATCCACTGAACCAGGGATTCGCAAAAAATACCTCAGACATTTTAACATAAAATTAATTGATTTAAGCTATCGAATGCTTTCTTTTCGTTATTGTCGTTTACTTCATTCATTATTTCATTTTATAATTCTTATATTTTCACCGATAGATCTACCTTTAATGAAACCAGTTAGATCAGTGCTTGTTTTTTTTTCCATACCTCTTTATATTCTGTTTGCCTTTGCGGAAATTTTATAATGTACATTTAACAACGATATGGGTCTCCAGTTGTTGATATCAGTTTTAATTTACCTAAAGGTTGTTTTTAGAATTGTATGACATTTTTATCTTAACTTTTTTTATTAGTAAGCTTTTTATAACTCATACAGTGTTCTACATATAGAGATTTTCACGTTGAACAATAAGAGTTCATATGGAACAAATACATTACTACATTGACACGGCCGATGTTATATCACAATTGCATGGCAAATAACGGCGATTTTTTACAAAAAAAAATTTATACTTGAAGAATAAAACACTCAAATTCTTTAAACACGAACTATATTTCGTATTTAACGAAGTTGCGTCTTTAATTTCTTAGACCGTATATTATATATCTGTCACATTTAAAGAAATTAGAAACGCAACTTCTTTAAACACGAACTGTTTAAAGCAAATAACGATAGCTTTTTACCTGTCACTATTTCCCTTGTAACTTAGAGAATTAGAACTTTGCTTTTCTTATGATAATTTATTTTAAAATAACGTGTTTTTTATTCAACATGATGAACTTAAACAGTGTACAAAAAAAGCAACATATGCATATCAGGAATCGCCACACTCAAAAAACACAGCCTCCCCACGCAGCGAAAAAGAAGAGAGGAAGAGAGAGAGAGCGCATGTTTTATATATGTATGTCAATTCAAATAGGACGCCACAAACAATTAATAAACAAGAGAACCTTTGGGGATACCGCCTTGGAACGGTCAGTGGCAAAACAAATTGCCACTGGGGGTTTAAACCAGGTTCTAGGGTGCACCAATCTCACACTCGCCCCAACAGGTTCTCGTATTACAAAACAAGTACAAATTGTCTTGGTGAAATAACTCCAACCCACCCATCAGCTCAACAATGTTGCATGCAAAAGCATACAAACATATAAACATAAGAATTTAATAGCATTGCAAAGCCAAAGGGCGGGTACTCAATGATCTTTCCGAGACCAGAGCACCTGGAGTAAAATCAACAAGAACACGATGACAGGGATAAAAGAAACAAATCGAGCTTTTAGGTTCTTTTAAGAAAAGATTTCCCCATAAACTTTCATAAACTCTTACACCCCTGCCACCGTCGTGCAACCAAAGAGGTAAGCATAATGATCAACTGCAGATGGGTTAATCACCAGGCCTGCAGAGCGCTGTAAAATATCATGTTGGTAACCTTTCTTTTTAAATTTACAGATGGTTTTTACGAATAACCGGGAGAAATTAACATTGCCTTTTATCTTCTTAAGTTTATAAATTAAATCTCCATAAAAAACTGGCTGTGAAATTCCTTGTTGCAATAGTGATTTTAAACTGCAGCTGTATTTATGAATTAGATCTGGATATCGGCGATAAAACTTGCAAAAGGTTTTCCTTAATTTGTGATACCGATAACCTTGTTTTAAAAGTTTTTCTGTAATGCAAAGATTACGTTCATTGAAATCATTCACATCGTTGCAAGCTCTTGAAAAGCGAACAAGCTGTGAGATATAAACCCCGTAAGAAGTTGCACGAGGAACATCGCCGTCTAGAAACGGAAAATTTACTATATTAAAATTAAAATCATCTCTTTTATCATAAATTTTAGTAGTGACGTAACCATTTTCGATGGATAGATTTAAATCAAGGAAGTTTGCTTGCTTTTCTAAAGTGTTCGCTTTGTTAAGCTGTAGTTCTTTAGGATAAATCTTATTAACCAGTGATGGAAAATGGTTATTATCTATATTTAATAAATCATCAAGGTACCTCGAGGTGTTGTTAAAAGCTGTAATAATATCATCTTGATGTTCGGTAGAAAGAGATAACATGAAATCTCTTTCATAACAGTATAAAAACAGATCAGCAACAAGGGGTGCACAATTAGTACCCATTGGAATGCCTATTACTTGTTTATAAATAGAGGTACCAAATCTCAAATAAATATTATCCAATAAAAATGTGACCGCCTGGATAAGGTCTTGACAGGTCCATGAAGTATAATTATCATAAGAACCAGTCAGAATCAGTCATAAGAGTCAGTCGGCGGATTTATAATTAAAACCAAATTAACTTCGGGCTAGTGTACATACGACAAGGGTTTTCATACTTTTATTTCATAAAACCCAACCACATCACAGTACTTAAACATTAGTAAAATCGTTTACGCACTGAGGAGTATCTGATCCATTAAATTAAAAGTATTGTTTAAATATGTTATCGCCGATATAAATATTTAATTAAAAATGTTTTTAAAACCGCAATAATATACACTTAACACTACTGCTTATTAAGGGATTGCCACACTCCTCCAAATCCTGTTCATCGACAAAAGGAAAATTATCAAAATCTCAATAATGGCAAAATGCCGTTCAATGAAACTTTGCAAAAATAAATGAGATTTTGATAATTTTCTTTTTATCGATGAACAGAATTGGGCGGAGTGTGGTAATCCCTTAACAGGCTAAAAAATTTGAACCTCCAATATTTATGATTTTTGTCATGTTCGGTGGCTTTCAAAGTTCATTTTTAATCTACTGAAGTCAAATTAAATAGGTTTCGTGATGAAAATTATAACAACATTGAATAGCGCGAGTATCTCAATAGTCTTCCTATCTTCGCCAATTACGAATGGCGTTTCGCTTTATCCTTATCTGTATAGTCATAAACAGAATGATAATGGATTGTTCAAATACTGGTAAACTATCAAGCTTTTTGAAAATTGTTATTTTGTCTAGGGCCTAATGTTAATTTGCTGCATATCATGAACGCAAATGTATTATTTGCATGCAAAGTATCTGTTGATCTGCAGTTCTTCCGATAATATGTCAGTTAATGGTATAAAAATACTTCAGGTCATGAGATATAATGGTGGTTACTTTAACAACTGAAGTTGGCTTTGTGGGTGAAATACAGTGAAACCCGCCATTAAGAGCATCATTGGGACTGGGAAAAATTGGTCTTAATGGTGGGGTGGCCTGTATATAGGGATAGAAAATAGTGCAAAACAATGTAATGGGACATCGGTGGTCTTATTAGCGAGGTGGTCTTAATTTCGGGGTGGTCTTAATAAGAGGTTTTACTTTCGGTTGTTTTGTTGACAGATTTTGTTTGGTTGCGAAAACTTTTTGGTAATAGTTGCAGATGGAGCTGTGAATAAAATTTAGTCACAGCTTGTGTCAATGGTAAATCAAATTAGCAAGCAATACGACGTTATATTTTCATAAATTTTCTACTATGATACCCGAACAAAACTGTGCAGTGTCTCTAGTTTCGTTTTACAGCGGGCAGATGTCAAATTTTGACATTCAACAAGCCCGATACATTTTCTTAGTTAATGCAATGTATCTATTTATCTGATTTACTCCTTTTTTCTATCATGTAAAGTCTTAACAATGGCAATATAAACGTGGACATAACACAATAAGCTTGTGTTACAGAAGACAGATGCCGTTCATTAGTCTGCAATCACAGTATGAAACTGAATGCCATGACACATTTTATTTAAAAAAAATCTTCACAATCACTTGTTTAGAATGTTAGTTCTTAGTTGTAAGAAACTTTACAGTAAATTTAATTCAGACGAAAAAGAGAGAAATAGTAAAACATATGATATACTGAAGTCTGCGGTTATTATGTTCCTCAATGTTTTTCGTGTTATTTTTACACATGCATGCAAACAGCGAATACGCGCACGCTGAACCCAAACGCACACACGATAACGGAAATTATAAATTAAATAATTCAGTGTGACAGGTTATACACTTAACAACTTTTCTAAGTATACACCTTCGTTCTGGGGTATTACTGGCTTGATAATTAAAATTTTGCTCTAAACTTTTAATTAAACATGCAATAAATACTTACTGATTTATTAGTAAAACATTTATAAAAATGACAGAAAAATGACTGCTCACAATCATTTAGAGTACTGGCACCCACGAAATACAAATTCACATTAGTGAATAAAGAGTAAGACCTCTAAAAGCGCGAATAGATCTCATTGAGCTAATACAGATATGAATTACTCCTTTGGGGAATCTTAAGCCCATTCCTGAAGAAGCGCACTTAAATGTTGGCGAACATTGCATGGTTGTTCCCTCCCGTTTCATACGCCTCTATCAAAATCAGACCACTGATTTTCAAGTGGGTTAAGATCCGGTGTTCCAGCGCACCATGGAATTATTCTGAAGGGTTCACCTCAAGAAAACATCTGGTATTCGCCGAATGATGACACGGTGCACCATCATGCATTAACTGCATGCACCTATTTGGAAGGACAACTGGAACAAGGGCCTGTCGCTGATATCCTTCAGAATCTAAGATCCCTTAGATTAAAACTGCTGCAGTCCTTTTGTGCATTGACACACCAACCCACAGCATTATAACTGTTCACCTTGATTTCAAAATCCGATTCAACAGTATTTCGCGATTTTACCATTTAAACCGCTGAAAGTGGTCATACGCGTTATTAACTGATATTGTAAATTTGTATTCTGTGGGTGTCACCATTCTAAATGACCGTGAGCAGTCAGTTGTCTGTCATTTTGAATAAAGTGTTGTTAATAATTCTGTAAGTATTTATTGCATATTTTATTGAAAGTTTTAGAGCAATAGTTCAGTTATCAAGCCAGTAATGCCCCAGTACGAAGGTGTATACTTAGAAAAGTTGTTAAGTGTAAAACTGATATTGGAAACCGGTCTCAAATCTCAAGCATATGATTCACTGAATTGTGACAAGTCGCCGTTTCAGCCAATCAGATGCTTGAGATTTGAGATTGGTTTCCATGCTCAGTTTAATAACATTAGGGACATAAGACAGACAAAGGTATTAAAACCATTAATACCATGAACTAGAATCGTTAAATGTTCCTAGTCACGTATTAGGAATAAATAACGAATTGGATACCTCACAAGAAAGAAGTCCCACCACAGACGACAGAATTTCCGTCTGTTCCTTTTTCCATTTCAAGATGACAAGCTTCAATTGTATTGTAGATTTTCAAAGTTCTTACTGGTCTCTGATCATCCATACCCTAAGAGTAACGCGAATAAGGTGCCACAAATATACATACGAACTGCCTGCATTAGTACTTCCTATCCAACAAGATCTAGACATCAAAGCACTTTTCCTTTCCTGGCATGTTTAACTGCAAACAGGCCACAAACATGCCGATCGATTTCAAGGGGTTAAGTAGTTCCATGAAGAAGAAAAAATTTCATAATTATATGAAACAGACTCGGCTCGAATGAATTACAGATGAAAACTTGTGTTTGTTTTATTCAACCTAAAATAAAAAATGGACTTGCAAAAAAAAATTTTTCAATGATATAAAATGCAATAATGCAATTTATTATGTAAATGCGTGACCCTAAATGCAACTTATTGTTATCAGTCAAATAACCCGTTAACGATGTCAAGCAGTAATGGTTACATATATCAGGGCTATCCGATTAACCTTTTTGGGTGGTTTTTCCCGGCTAGCTCATTTGGTTGCGTAGCCGGAATTGTAGGGCTAGGCGCTTTCGCCGTGACGGTGCGGGTTCGCTCCCAGCTTAAGACAATATCATTTGAAATTCACAGTAGAGCTTTTTGTGCAGTGTGGCGGCCGTAAAAAGTCTCCTCGTGCATATAGTCAGTACTGTTATCAGTAATATAACCCGTTACTGATGTATTGGAGTAATGGTTACGTATATCAGGGCTTTCCGATCAACCTTTTTTGGGGTTTTCCCGGCTAGCTCAGTTGGTTTCGTACCCGGCATTATAGGGCTATGCGCTGTAGCCGTGACGGTGCGGGTTTGCTCCCAGCTAGAGACAATATCATTGTTAAGACAATATATGCAAAACAATTACTCTGTAATAAGAGAAATTAACATAACAGAAAAAGCAACATTAGTTAAGCACAACCTCCCCAAACATCCAATAATACCTAAAGATAAAAAAGCGCAAATTTATCATATTTTTTATCAAACTAAGAATTACCTATTCCGCTTGTAGCAAATGAATTTTTATTTAATCGCGCGCATTTGCTTATCATCACTTTTTGTCCAATAATTTGATATAAAATGTAGACGCTGTTTTAGAAGTTACCATTAGTGCTATATTGGTCCACTTGCAAAAAGTATTATTAGAGGAAATCCATTAGCGAAAATGCGACGTTCAGCATGTTTTTTCTGGAAAATAATTCAAGAAATTTCTTTTAAAAAGGTAAACGGCGTTAATATAAGAGATTGTCACTGATATGAAATAATGAATGCCACTCATGTTAGCTACTATTATTTCCTTTATCTAGATTTATGTTTAAATTGAAACAGATTACTAAGACACCTTAATACATCATTTTCCTATTTGAATGAAATTGCCATCAAAATCCTCCATTGCGCTCATCAACCAAGGACATTTAATCGAGGTGACGATAAAAACTACAATCGACCGTAGCATTATATAAAGAGGATATATAGCAAATGGCCAAAACTGAGGAAAAACACAATCTTCTGTATTACAGCTGAGCGAACGCATTTTTTGCAGAATTGCAGTGAATTATTCAAAATTACTTAATAGTCCATATTGTAATAAAGAGAAAAGAATTTTCGTTTCGTTTACCCGCTACCGACGATCTTATGAACTTTGTTTTTACCCCAACCTTGCCTTGGTTAAATAACATCGGTTTCGAAACTCATGAAGGGAATTTAATGCTTTTTTATAAAAAGAAATGAAAGTTTATCTAATTATGTTTTAACTTTGAAAACTATACATCTTATCAACGTTGAGAAATTTCAAAAATGTTACTGGTGTAGTTAAAACTTGTTTAGTGTACAGTAAAACTTCGAAAACTCGAACATCGAAAACTCGAGCACTGGGCAAAACTCGAAGTAGTTTTGCTGGTCCCGGCAATTTTCTTATATATTCTATATAAAAAATACCATGGAAAACTCGAACTTCAAAAACTCGAATTCTCGAACACAGGTGTCGGTCCCTTGAAGCATATTTCTTCTTTGTTTGTATTGGAAAACTCGAGTAATAAACGACTGATAAAATTTTCGCATTTGGTAAATGGTGACGCGTGGTTTTCACACGTTGTGGCGGGTTATAATTGGCAGTTTATTGTCAATCGCCAACGTCTATTGTGTTTTAATTGATCTGATTAAAGCAGGTTATGATGAAAGAAAATGATTTTATGATCACTCGGTAGGCGGCTGCGTTGAGACGAGGTTGTTTGTTGTTTTTTATGTTGACGGGACCTAGTAAATTTTACACGCGTATAAAAAAACGACGCACCGTTGTGAAGTATACTAGTTCTCGGACAATGTCAACACGAAAGGTTTAAAAAGCAGTTTTCTTGAAAAAAATACCTCAAAAATGTTTTCAAACAGATATACAGGTTTAAAGAAAATACAATCTGAAATGAATCCTTTATTAATTTAGCTGATATTCAGATAACGTACTCAACAACAAGGTAACATACATGTGTTTATACGACTTGACTTAAAAATCGGACCTCATAAAGTGAAGCTTCGAAAACTCGAGCGCCATGGAAAACTCGAACATTTTCATAATCCCCCTGAGTATTCGAGTTTTCGAAGTTTTACTGTATATGCTATTTATCAACTTAATATCGGTATTTAGGCTAGAAAATATACGCAACAGAAAATATTGTCTGTTAAACTAAATTACCTTGATAAGTACGACTGTTTGCCTGAGACACATTTTTACGGATTTGCCTACGTTAGCAACAGCTTTTTGAACCATTATGAAGATAAATCGAAGAAGAAAAGAAAGGTTAGACTTCCAGACTAGTTCTAATTTGTTAAGTGATTGCCTTCAGTCTGACGTGTAAATGTTTTACTAAATCTGATGGTTGCTTCAACTGTCTGTTCTGCAAAAAAATTTCCTCTCCACTATTGGACCTACTTTATAAACGAAAGAAAATAAAAGGCGATATAAATTTGTCCACGCTATTCGTAAAAATCATCTGTAAATTCAAAAAGAAAGGTAACATACAATGAACATGATATTTTACAGTGCTATGTATGCCTGGTGGTTAACACATCTACAGTTGATCGTTATGCTTTGGTTGCACGATGATGGCAGGGGGTTTAAGAGTTTATGAAGGTTTGTGGGGAAATCTTGTAAAAGAACCTAGAAGCTCGATCTGTTTCTTTTATCCCAGTCATGTCGTTTTTCCTGATTTGACTCCAGGAGCTCTGATCTAAGTTAGATTATTAAGAACCCGCCTTTTTGCTTGACAATGTTATTAACCTTTTTATGTTTTATATGTTTGCGTCCTTTTAAGACAACATGTTTGTTTAGATGAACCTGTTTGGGCAAGTGTGAGGCTAATGCACCCTAGAACCTGGTTTAAACCTGGTTATCCGTGTCAAGGCGGTAACCCCTCGGGTTCTCATTTTTGTTAGTTGTTTGTGGTTTTTTGTTTTGAAATTGGTCATTTTATAAACCATGTTCTTTCTTTCTATCCTTCTAGGCTTTCTGGGGAGGCTGTGTCTTCTAAATGTCGACTCCTGATATGAATATTTCACTTTTTTCGAAATAAACAGGTTCAAACAAAAACAAATTTGTGGAAATATCATAAGTTGACAAAAATAAAGGTTACCAACAATATATTCTACAGCGCACGGCATGCCTGGTGATTATCCCATCTACACTTAATCATAATGCTTACCTCTTTAGTTGATATACGGTGTTTAAGAGTTAAGAAGGTTTATGGGGAAATCTTTTATAAGAACATAGAAGCTCAATTTCTTTTTTTATCCCTCTCATCGTGTTTTTGCTGATTTTACTTTAGGTGCTCTGTTGTCGGTAACATCATTGGGTACCCCCCTCTTTGGCTTTGCAATGCTATCTGTGTGTGGAGGCTGTGTCTTCTGAATGTGGCAGGTCCTGATATGCATATTTCACCTTTTTTAAAACCTCAGCTAAGTTTTTAACCTTTTCGAAATACTTAATTTCATGTTCTTGTATGGCTATAAGACATCATGTTAAGACCGCGTTTAGTTTAGTAGTTCAAAGACTGGAGTTTGCGATAAATCTTACTTTAACGTCTTCATTCCGCTTTGTGTTTCAAAGGCTGTTATAATGTTCACGTGTGCGACAAAAAGCTCTCATTATCATGGATCAGCACCAAGTATTGCAAAATTAGTACCCATAGGGAATGTCTATCACTTTATACGTTGATTAACAAATCTTACTTGTAAATTATTCAGTACAAAAACTAGCGACTCGATCATATTAAACCTTTGAGTACAATTATCGCATGAAACTGTTGTAATCTCTACTAGTAATAAAGGTTATACGTTTGTGCAAACGTTTTTTATATTAACTGATTAGCTTGTATCTAAAAAATGTAAGAAAGAGAGAGCATGGTTTAAAAATTGACCGATTTCAAAACAGACACCACAAACAATTAACAAAATAAGAACCTGAGGGGTTATTGCCTTTAAACGGTCATTGGCAAACACTTTGCCACTGGGGGTTTAAACCCGGTTCTTGTATACACCAACCTCACACTTGCCCAAACAAACTTGCCATAAACAAATATGAACAAAAGTTGTCTTGGCGAAATTACTCCAACCCACCCATCAACTAGACAATGTTGCATGCAAAAGCACAAAAACATATACAAAAATAAGAAGCTCATAGCATTGTAAAATAAAAGAGCAGGTACTAAATGAACAAACCGATAGTGGAGCACCTGGAGTTAAACAGCAAGAACACGGTGACAGGAATAAAAGATACAGATTAAACTTCTAGGTTATTTTACAGAGATTTAAACCTTCATAAATTCATAAAACCTCTGCCACCTTCACGCAACCAAGAGGTAAGCATAACGAACCACTGATGATGGGTTAAGCACCAGCATGCAGGATGCTGTAGAATGTTTAGATTATGTATTATTAAAAGGTATTTTTATCATATTTCGAAACACATTTAAATGAGTCTAAACAGCAGCTTAAAAGAATGATGAAAAATAATGATAAGATAATGCGTCGCGAGCGCATTTCATGTTAATATTTCAATACCCATTCGGATACCTGTTTCTTGTATGATGACATAAGACAGCTACTTCTGAAAATATTATTATAAAAAAGCTGAAAGATAAACATATGTTTCCTTTAGATTCCTGGTAATCTGATTCATATAAGTTTTTTTAAATTATTTCCGGTGACTATGATTTTCTGAAAATATGGACGCAGGTGAATTGTATGTTGTTTTGATGTCTTGACGATAGGGAGTCCACGTTATTTATATTATATTTTGTAATTGGCTTGTTAGAAGTATGAAAGGTTTCCCTTCTATAACAAAGAAATACAGTACTTATTGTCGATTGTTATGACAATATCACGTACATGCACTTTATCGCAAAGAAATGAACACGGTCCCTAGATTGTTCGCATAGAAATGAACGCGGTCCCTAGATTAGATTGTTCTCATAGAAATGAACGCGGTCCCTAGATTGCCGAAAACTTATGTAATTCATTTTAACTAGTGGTAGAAAGATCACATTACACTTTCTTCCATGCATAAACTTCCGAATAAGTAAGGTTGGTTCGCTGATTGGTTGGTTGGTTTATCCAACTCGGTTGATGTCTTGATAACCTTATATAGCCTTTATGTATGCGAGAAAACAAACCTCCTAGTACGCTGAACACGTTCGTCTAACGTTGAAAAATCGTTTGTCGCACGCCAGTAGCACGTCATCACACAGTGATGGTTTTCAGGGGTATCTTACTTTATCGCTTATACACGCTTCTCATGCGTTAGACAGACGCCAGTCATACGTTAGACACGTTCATCACACGCCAATATGACATCCTCATTCTAGAACGCTCGAAAATTGAGCGATTAAAATGTTCAGATAACATTGACCAGAACGTCATGCTGCGACGGCCCCAAAACGGCCAAATGCAGTTTCATGTAAAAAAAACTTCGCACAAAAAAAAACTTTATTAATGTATCTTTATTTTACATTCGTTTAGAAAAGTTAGAATAGTGAATAATACCGGCTAGACCTAAACATTCCCAAAACTTATCTTTACATCCAGAAACAACAACTAAAACACAAAACATTATTTTAAATGCACATAACAGTTTATTGCTACTGACAACAATATGTTGTGTGCTTTTAAAAGAGTCAATTATAAAGAGAAATAAACATTTGTCACCCATTTACGCGACCAGAAAATGACCAGGAAATTCAATGCCAAACCCACTTTTATTTATATCTCATGTTGTTAACATATATGTCAAAAGGTCAATGGTTCTACCCTCACTTGTTCTTTATGTAAGGAAGATAACCAACTTCCGGGATATCTTTCTTAGCCGCTTATACACGGGAGTTATAACCAAATAACGCTAGATTAACGACGGACTAACGGTAGCCGAAGCCGTGCAAGTTTAATACACATAAAACGTTTTATGTCATAAAGGCTGTCGTGAAAATGTTGCTCTTTTGTTATTAAGAGGTCTCAACCAGCAAAAAACAAGCATGGATGTTTTTATTTATTTTCCACTCATACTTCTCCGTTTAAAAATTATTTTATTTCTTACGTTTGAACGTATTGATGATTTAAGAGTACCTTCTTTAAGCAAAAACGTCAAGAGTTTCTGATATAAATAATTCTGATATATATATTCTACCGAACACATCTTATAATTTAAAGACAATGTGATTGAGCTTACTGGTTTTCATGACATGTAATGCTCAGCAGATTATTGAAGGTTTTCATGTGGGACCTTTAATAGATAATGATGTCTTGTAAACCATATTTTTTCATGATCCCGAATTCCCTTTAGATCCAGCTAAATGAAAAAAAATCTAGGTCAGTTGATAAACAATAAATTAGATGCCTTACCAGTCGCTCAAATATCAATTTGAAGATTTCACTTTCAAAGCATTCGTTTATTTATGATATTACAGACTAGTTAGACACTGGATCTTTTGAAATCCGTAATAAGGTTGTCAGATCATACCAAAAAGAAAACGTTTTTACACATTTAATGACAAAATTGTAATCATAATCTCTTTCGGTAAAAAAATGTGTATATTGATGACCTCTATACTCAGCTGTTTCAAATCAAAAACCTTTTTTCTATGATGACAAACCAGATTTTGGCACGGACTTTTTAACATCATAAAATTTACTTTTTTGTAGTTCAGGGCTATCAGATAAACGTTTTTGGCGTAGTCTCGGCTAACTCAGTCGGTAGCGTTGTCGGAATTGCATGGCTAGGCGCTGTGGCCGTTATGGTACGGGTTCGCTCCCCAGTAAGTCAAAATTATTTACCCTAACATTATTATTATTTGTCTCTCTACAGAAACTTGATGTTATCTCTTTCTATCGAACATCAAGATATCCTTATTACAGCCTTTAACATAATAATAATAATAATAATAATAATAATAATAATAATAATAATAATAATAACCAGTTACCACCTCTTGTTAATAAAATATATATTATGATTCCCAGCTTATTAACATGAATAAAGCATAGACATCAGAAAAGCCAGCAAACTTTCTGGGTATCACAAATTACGAAAAAATGTGAGTACGTTTTATCGCCAATAACAAGATTTAATTTTTAAAAAAAAAACAGGGAATGTTTAAAATCACCATTACCGCAATGTACGTATTTCATAGACAGTTTTTATAAAGATTTAATTTATGAACTAAAGAAAATAAAATACAATATTTATTTTACCACGTTATTTCGTAAAACCCACCTTCGTATTTCAACTTTTTAAATTCAAAAAGGTTGCCAACATTATATTTTAAAGTTCTCTGAATGCCTGGTGGTTAACCCATCTACAGTTGATCGTTTGTGGGCAAATAACCTACCGTACATAATAATGAACATAGAAGCTCGATCTGTTTCTTGTTTCTTTGCCATCGTTTTTTTTTATGATTGGACTCCATGGGCTCTGATCTCGGTTAGATGAGTGCCTGCTCTTCTGCTGTATAATGCTATTAGTTTCGTATGTTTTATATGTTTGTGTTCTTTTTCATACAATATTGTCGAGTTGATGGGCTAGTTGAAGTTGGAGATATTTCACCACAGACAATTTGTATTTGATTGTTCGTTTTCGGCAATTTGTTGGGGCAAGTGTGGGTTGTTGCACCATAGAACCTAGTTTAAACCCCAGTGGTTATTTGTTTTGCAACTGACCGTTCTAAGGCTTTTTCGTTAATTGTTTGTCATGACATATTTGAAATTAAACAACTAAACAAGCTCTCTTTTCCTTCTAAATTTTGGCTATTTTGGCTGCGTGGGAATGCTGTGTTTCCTGGCGGTACTTGATGTGCATATTTCATTTTTCTACTGGTCTATGTAAAGAGGTCTGTAATTGTGCAAATGTGGCTACTCTTAACCATGTTTTAATTTCTTCTCATTTGCATTGCAATTTCCTAACTAGTAAAAAGTTTGCCACAAATCATTCTCATGCGATGATCTCATTTCCCCGATTCCGACCATAGTTTGTCGTGTATTGTGTCTTAAATTGATTGATTTTAGTGTTTCACTTCGCTTTATAGAAGCCCTGAAAAGGCAAGTTGTTTAAAATATTAGTACTCATTGACGTTAACACATTACCGCTCTTTGGATTTTGCCAACTCATTATGGATTATTTGATTTATTTGCATTCATACAATTTTCTTTCAATCTCTGAACTAAGCTTATAAGCGGTCATTAATATTAAAATAGATAGTTTAAATTAGCTACCCTCCTCCCCTACTCTCTCTCTTTTTCGTTTTCTCTGTCTTTCGTTACTCTCTCTCTCTCTCTCTCTCTCTCTCTCTCTCTCTCTCTCTCTCTCTCTCTCTCGCTTTTCTCGCTCTAATTATGAAATGTCTGAAATACAAAACCGCTTCATTTCCGTGAGATCTGCGAATAAATTGTCATGAGTTATAACTTGCGTGTTTAAGTTTTTGTTTTGTGCTCATTAAGTATCATTCCTATTTTAAAATTTAATTTTGGACAAAATTGATTTAGCATTTGTATGTTAAAATAGCGTGCTGGGAACTATACAATTCATTACATTACGTCAAAAAAATAGTAATCAAAACACGTTTAATTTAGTTCAAGGTTTCAATAACATACTGCTGCAATCGCTAGATTTTAAAGGAAGTTAGATAAATTCCATACATAATCAAGTAGTGAAAGTGCAGAAAACCAGATAAGCTATGTTGCTTATTACTCCAGGCAGACACAACGCAGTCCCTTGGTTCTCATTTGCAGTACCGTATTTACGTCTATTTCACATGCAGACAAACTATGTTCTGTCTGGAAGTTATGATTGACGGCCTGTGTAGAATATCGATTTTTTGGGAGTTTGCAAGTACAGGTAAGAACAACAGGTCATGAAAAAGGCGAAAAATGCGGAATTTCGTAACCCGAGTGTTTGTTTGCAGTTCGTGTGTTTGCAGTGAACAAGAATATGTTTTTCGCCATAAATAATTTGGATCGAAACATCTGCGGCGTATAAAACACACAAAACAGAACTTGTCCAGCCGTTATCGGTAAAAATATGGAGGAATCGTTCAAATTCGGTTAAAAGCACCAAGTTTTGCACACAGTTGGCTTTTGATGTACCTTTTGAAATGTGATAGAGACGCATTTGATATCTTTCCAATATGGCCGCTTTTTTCAAGATAGCCGCCAAAATTTAGGAAATTGCTGCTATTTGAAGAATTTTCATCGTATAGTCACAATTTTGGAGTCTAAACCTATATTTTCAAGGATGTTCTAAACATTAAAAGCAAATGTAAGCACATCAGACAAATATTTAAGTGACAAATGGCCTTTTTGTTTCAGAAAATTTTCAAGATGGCCGCCAAAAATCTGGAAAATGCTGCTATTTGAAGGATTTTTATCGTATAGTCACAAATTTGGAGTCAAGATGGCCGCCAAAAATCTGGAAAATGCTGCTATTTGAAGGATATTTATCATATAGTCACAATTTTGGAGTCTAAACCTATATCTTCAAGGATGTTCTAAATATCTTAATCAAATATAAGCACATCAGACAAATGTTTTAGGAGCAAATGGCCTTTTTGTTACAGAATTTTTTCAAGATGGTCGCCAAAAATCTGGAAAATGCTGCTTTTTGAAGAATTTTCATCGTATAGTCACAATTTTGGAGTCTAAACCTTTATTTCAAGGATGTTCTAAACATTAAAAGCAATCCCTTGTTACCTTTACCTGTTGAATGGGGTCGGATGAAAGGACCTGGTAATGCATGGGAACCCTATTGGTCAGATCTGCCTCAAGCATCAGTTTCCTGTATGGAATTCCTGAAATGTGAATGTGTCAAAGGCTGCAGAGGAAGATGCAAGTGTGTGAAAGCACAACTAGCATGTACGGCTCTGTGCAAATGCGGGGGGGGGGATTGTGACCGTATGTGATTAGACTGTGTACTTTAGTCATTTCAGTACTGTACTGGCAATTGATGGTTACAATGATAAGACCTATTTTGGGATTAAGTTAATATAAAACTCTTCATATTGAGTTAATAATACACTGTACTTATGTTTGACATTCAAATACATTCTTTACTTTGCGTAAAATTACAGAACAAATATGTTTACACCCGGTTTAATATTTTTTCTAGGCAATTTCTGTAACAAAAAGGCCATTTGCTCCTTAAATATTTGTTTGATGTGCTTATATTTGCTTTTAATGTTTAGAACGTCCGTGACAATATAGGTTTAGACTCCAAAATTGTGACAATTCGATGAAAATCCTTCAAATAGCAGCATTTTCCAGATTTTTGGCGACCATCTTGAAAAATTTCTGTAACAAAAAGGCCATTTGCTCCTTAAATATTTGTCTGATGTGCTTACATTTGCTTTTAATGTTTAAAACATCCTTGAAAATATAGGTTTAGACTCCAAAATTGTGACTATATGACAAATATCCTTCAAATAGCAGCATTTTCCAGATTTTTGGCGGCCATCTTGAAAAATTTCTGTAACAAAAAAGCCATTTGCTCCTTAAATATTTGTCTGATGTGCTTACATTTGCTTTAATGTTTAGAACATCCTTAAAATGTAGGTTTAGACTCAAAAATTGTGACTATACGATGAATATCCTTCAAAAAGCAGCATTTTCCAGATTTTTGGCGGCCATCTTGAAAAAAGCGGCCATTTTGGAAAGATATCAAATGGGTCTCTATCACATTTAAAAGGTACATCTCAAGCTAACGTTGTGCAAAATTTGGTGCTTTTAACCAAATTCGAACGATTTTTACTGAAAACGGCTGGACTAAACCCGATTTCTGTCACTGTGGATGTTACAGAAAAATATTTGTATTTGTATTGCCAAATTATGGTAGGCGACAAAAGGGTCTTGTTTATGTTAATACGTCTGCTACATCATGGATACCACACATCAGCTTGATATTTACCTTCAAGTATAGGTCATAAAGTTGGGTTTGATCGTATCCTATTAACTGTAAGAATTTAAAAAAAAGGTGAAATATGCATATCAGGAATCGCCACATTCAGAAAAAACAGCCTCCCCACACAGTCAATAAGAAGAGAGGGGGAGAGAGCATGGTTAATAAAATAATCAGTTTCAAAAAAGACACCACTAACAATAAACAAAATGGGTAAAAGGTATAAGGACGATTCGATGTAAGAAGAATATAGAAGGTTTTATTATTACTTGTTGTTAGTTTAAAGATGCTATTGTTTTAACGAGTATTCCTACTCTGTTCGGTCAATGTGTCAAACTTATGTCAATAAAATTTTATCACGCGTGGTACATATTATTTTATTGCATAATTCCAGTTTTTAAATTAATACCCTATCGACGCTGAAAATTTGATCAAAATCTACTGGTAGGGACAAAAAAATGACAAAACTGCACCAATTGTCTTCCGCCGTGATTCTCTTTCTGTCAAGTACTAGACTTTTTCAAAATTAAGAAACATGCGCATTATTTTTGTTTTATTCAGTTTAACAACCTTTTAATATATCGATCTGTTTCTGGACGGAAAGACGATGTATTTAAATCAAATCGTATGTAAGAGTCTTCCCTGTGCCAATGCTTCAAAATACAGGTGCAGATGGTCGATTCTAATAGCCGTCAGTCTGATCCTGAAATAACTGAAGCCTTCACTACAGAAAAAAGAGTTCCAATTTTGCTGTATGCAGGTTCATCCTTCGGTCTGAAATGATGTTAAATTACTTCCACTTTTCCCTCATTAGTTCTTTTCTTTTCGAAACGTATCAAATTTTTATTTTGATGAACATGACATTTTGACATTTTAATATTTGTTCATTCAATTGCTGTAGACCAGTTCCTGATTTACATATAGCAAATCCTTTTTGATACGTACCATTCAAAAAGGGAATGTAGAGAACTATTTACTGTTTAGATATTCATTGCAAATCAAAACGCTTTTAACTAGATTAGAGATATGTCTGAGTGTATCTTTCATTGAATTCTATAAGCCGGCTTTGTGAATAAAATGTATTTTGAAGATTTAGTGGTCTAAATTAAATTTTCCCAATGGAATTGCAGTATTTTTCAACTTGATGGGACATTTATTTCTATAAATCAATACGTACGAATCATTCAATGATTCACCCAGTAAGTGAATTGATTTACTAAATATCATGTCAACCACTAAGTCGGTAAGCGTTTATTAATGCGAATGTACAGAATTAAACCGGTCGCGCGGTCGAATTCTAAAAAACTTCTTCCAAAACATAACAATGAGTGAACTCAACAAGATGTTAATAATTGTTAGGCAGTGATAACGATGTAACTGCATTTTATAAATAAAGATTTAAATGTTTAATATAATCAGATAAAAGCCAATTAAAAATTAGAATACGCATGTCATAACGTGTTTTCATACGGGATTTTCTATTTCTGTTTAAATATGTCTAAGAAGGGTCGAAATGAGATAACGAATCTTGACAGTGTTTTCAATACCTTGAATATATAATAATTGCTTCGCAAAACGAAGATAGACTATTAAACATTGAAATAAAGTATGCGATGAAATGTAAAAAATGCTATCCGAGACAAAAAGAACAAAATACGTTTCTCAAACAATGCGTGCGTTCGTGTGTATGTCAGTTAAAAATTAGTATCTAAGGAAATTCATGTATCGAAAGGAAAATGTATGTTATCTCTAAAAAAAAACAATTGTGTTGACCATAACTGCATCAACATATCGCCAACTGTTTTCCTTCTACGAAGTTAATTAAAATTTAGTTAATTTCAATACAAAGCTTTTATTAAGACTAACATTATATGTAAATTATTGTGTTATTGTGCGATCAAAAATAGTTGTCTGATTTTAGCAGGTTATAATTGATTGCTTCGAACTGACTTCATCCTTTCAATTCAGAAATCTCGATTTCCGTATTTTTCTAATATACTGTATGACGTCGTGTTGCAATATCACACCAATGAACTCGTAATTTTCGTTCTCTCATGGAATTTGATTTTCTCTTAGATAAGGTAATTAGAAGCTGCTGGCATATTTCTGAGCGCACTTTCAATTAGTTTAACCCTAGCATTTCTAAAAGTTTACTGATTATCAACAATAAGACAGTTGTTCCAGATAACGGACGTCGGGATGGTCAACCAAACTGAAAAAAACGTGTCTCAAACAGCGGGTTTTCCACCTGAAAAAACGAATTCGGATAAGCTTTGAAACAAAAAAGATTTGATTACAATTTGTGCTCAATATCGTTTTTATGCAATTTTATCTTTCTATATATAAAGATTTGTATCATGGATAACCTCCTTATTTTTTTGTTTGTCTTTTTTTTCAAATGATCAACATTGATTAAACGATTAGCACTAGAAAAAGTGGCATTCATCATTCCTTCATTCACTTTCAACAGCAATGCGGCCGATAAGTAACGTACATATCAAGAATGCCCACACTCATAGAACGCACATTTTCCAAACAGACAGAAAGTAAAAAGGTAAAGAAAGCATGAGTTTATAAAGCGATCAATGTCAAATAAGACACCACAAGCAATTAACGAAAATGAACCTAATAATGATTCTGCTACGATTATTTGCCTTTTGTTAACGTCACTGGATAAAAGAATTTACCAGAGTTAAAACATAATTCGCTACCTTCACAACGAAAGATTATATGAGCATATATGCAATTTATTTCTCGGCAAACTAAAGGCCACCAATCACGATAATTATGTTTATTCATCTCATATAAAGTAATTTTACTCTAATATTTTAGACAACATTTTGGTTTTAATATCTCAGTCTGTGTTGTTATATATTTAAATAATTTAGTTAAAGGCAAACCCGTCCCATTATATGAATACCTTAGACCGCTGTATTTGAAATGTAATTATTTTGAAAATACCCACATTAAACGTTTCATTAACACTGTAATATGTAAAATTATTTGGGATGTTTCAAAATGTGTACCTGTGTAAATATTGAGTTGCGCTCATTGAGTCTGTCTGTCGGTCCTCCTACCTGCCCGTCCGTTAATACAGGCGCCCATCCATCCATCCATCCATAAATTCATCCAACCATCTCCCTTTACTACTTAATCGATCCATCTATCCATTGCCGTGTGTTTTCATTAGTGGCTTAATCATGCCAATGCTGCAATATTTTCCTAAGTATTATGTTCGGTCGCGTTAAAATGTGTATTTCATCATCAAATCATGCACGTTATGTTCATTCCACAAAAAGACGACTTAAAACTTATTTATTTTAAACATTCATGCTTAACCTCTTTAAAAAATATTTAATAGTTGACAATTTAAAGCAAGTAAAAAACTCATTCGATGAATTTGATTTTCAGATTGAATCTTTCCAATTTAACTATGACGTAGAAAGAGAACAATGAGACATTTTTTATGAAGCCGTATCAAACAGATTGAGGATCGTGTTCTGCAATTAAGGATTGAATCGATAGTTGATGGTTTCCATTTGGGTATGGAAAACAGTTGGGTTGTTTAAAGTGTGTAAAGCCCGAAGGGCTTCACGCGTACTTTAAACAATCCAACTGTTTTCATACCCAAATGGAAACCATCCAATATTGATTCAATCCTTATATTTACACTCATAAATAATCTCATAAATACAGAAATAACTAGAAGAATTAGTAATATAACGGCTTTTTCGAATGGCTGTTGGAACAGCTACGTTGACGACAAAGTTAATGACGGCACGCTATTTCGCAGCAACTCTTGGCAAAACGTGCGTGCAAGGCGACGTGACACGTCAAAACATCGTGCAACGGCCAATAAATTGTGAACGGCTCTACTGAAGCCACGCTTTTTAAATAATATGTCACACTGTTTACCATCAGAACATATGATTCGTTAGATGAATAAGACTTCATCGAAGAGGATGAAGCTGAAGTGTAAATATAGGCGAATAAGAAGATGAAAAAGTAAAATATGCATATCAGGAATGGCCACATTCAGCAGACACAGCCTCCCACACAGCCATAAAGTAGAGAAGAAAAGAGAACATGGTATTACAATAATCAGTTTCAAAATGGGCGCCACAAACAATTAATGAAAGTGAGAACCCGATGGGTTACTGAAACTTAAAGAGATACCTTTATCATTTGTTTAGTGTCATTTATTATAACTATAAGAGCAAAATTACCTGACCGTCAGTCAATCTTTAGGTTTATAAACAAGTAATATATGCGTATCAGGAATCGCCACACTCACAAAACACAGCATCCCCACGCAGCTAAAAAGAACAGAGAGAGAGCATGTTTTTATGTATGTCAATTCATAGGACGCCACAAACAATTAACGAAGAAGAGAACCTTTGGGGACCGCCTTGGAACGGTCAGTGGCAAAACAGAGTGCCCCTGGGGGTTAAACCAGATTGTAGGGTGCACCAACCTCATACTTGCCCCAACAGGTTCTCGTATCACAAAACAAGTACAAGTTGTCTTGGTGAAATAACTCCAACCCACCCTTCTTAATTTGAACGTTGAACCACACTTATTACATAGTATTCACACGGGAGTCTGGATAATTATGTACTGTACTACATTTCATTACAATCAAAAGCTTTTAACGAGAAACGTCTGGGTGTGAGTATATATTTGGACGACTATAATTTAAATAATCGATTTTAAGTTATATATCGCGTTGTAAAAAATTTGTACAATTCTTGTTATTACATTTATAGAAAAAATGTTAACACGACAAGTCACATTTAAATGTTATCAAAACGTTGAATAAAAGAACACATAAAGAAAGTACTAATTCCCATTACAGCCAACAAGTGGGGGAAAGCATATAAGTAGGCTCACAATGGCTCAACGCCTGCAATTACCTAAAATGGCTTGCAATTACCTAAAATATTCAAATGGCATTAACATTGTGAAATGGTTGCTATTTATAATCTATATTTGTTGTTTTCATTCATAATTTCAAAGTAAATATGAATGTTATATCAAAAATAAAAAAAATTAGAAGGTCAAACATGTTTTTAAATTTGAAATGTGGAAAAAGACACATTTGGTGTACAATTTTTAAAAGATTGTGGTTTTCATATGGGGCACATCTCGGCTGAAGATTATAAAACTGAGATTGGAAACAAGTTTCAAATCTCGAGCATCTGATTGGCTGAACTGGCGACTGGTCATTTGTAGCAAAACATATGTTAGCCAAACTGTGTTCCAAACAGGTTCCTCACGTTCGCAAGCTTATCAAGAACCACCATGGGACGTTGCAATTGATATTTGGTCCCAACCGCATGAACTTACCTGACAATGAACCAAGTAAAAAAATCAAACAAAAGTAATTATTGGAAATATCAAGCATTTTAACAATTCCCGCCTTAAAATAGTCTTATGCACACTTTTCTTTCGAGAAACGTTGCTATTACAAAACAATATTATTAGCTTATATTTCTACAGCTTATCTGAATATGACAAGACTCCAAAACACCCCTTACTCATATAACTGTCAGACTGTTCATTGTTTTTATGCGAAATCTCTAAAAAAAAGAACCTATGACAAGCTCAATCTGTTTTTTATATATCTGGTATCGTGTTCTTGCTGATTTCACTCCACGGACACGTTCTCGGAAAGGTTATTTAATACCTAACTTTTTTAGGCTTCTTATGTTTATATGTTTATGTACTTGTGCATGCAACATAGCCGAGTCGAGGGGTGGGTTGGAGCTTTTCATTTAGAAAACGTGTACCTGTTTGCTCATATGACAACCTGTTGGTGCAAGTGTGAGGTTAGTGAACACCAGAACCTGGTTTAAACCTCAATTTTGCGAATTGTTTAGCCACTGGCCGTTCAAAGGCAGTAACCCCTTGGGTTTTCGTCAATTGTTTGTGGTTTCTATTCTGAAATTGGTCATATTGGTCATTTTATAAACCATGCTTTCTTTTACTCTAGAGTTTGGCTGTGACAGAAGACTGTGTCTTCTGAATGTAACCGTTCCTGATTATGCATATTTCACTTTTGTTTAAATTGTCGAACGACGCAGGTGCGGGAAATTTTTCACACATCCTTAATGATATTATTGCTTTTGCCGGATATATATCACAGAACGCTCCTGGATCGTAATTGTCAACTATTCAAAAGAACAGGAGACTAATGTATTACTAAGTAATGAATTTCATCATTAATCTTTAAAGAAAAAATGCTTAACTAGACATTTCTCTTTATTAAGAAATGTTAAACAGCTGGTCACATATCTGACTTCAGTTTCTAAAACCTTGATTGAAATGTATATCCCAGTGAAATAAAAAAATCAGATTTGAATTGCAAATATCTATCTCCAATTTTATTTTGAATTTCCAATTTTTTTAAATTAAACAAGAACGTTGATGTTTACAAATTCTCTTGAGAAACCTATTAGTAAATAATTTGTTACTGAATAATTATTTAATCTCTAACTGATAAGATAAAAAAATTATAAGGCATTAGAACCTTTATTTTCTAAAGACCAAGTAAGGTTATTTCATACAAAGTCATCAATCATGTTGTTTCGTGGTATATTATTTCAGAAATTCAGCAATACGCATGAAGCATTAAACAATATCGAAAAGTTTAGTACAAAAATAGGTTATGCTGCGATGATTGTATTCCGCTTCACAAAATCATTAACTTTTATTTTATAACGTTCTTTTTTATTTTTACTTTTTTATTTTTACGCAAAAAGTAACCTGAAGACACCCATTTTTATCGCGTATTTCGAAAATTTAAACATCAGCTATAACATGTTAAAAATAACGAAAGTTCAACGTCTGCTTTTGCGCTTATATTACGTCGAAGACAGTAATGGAATGCAAAAAAACAATGCCAAAAAGCTCGCGTTACGTAGATTATTATGATATTTCATATTGCAAGTACGTAGAATGTGTAAATCCCTACGTTTAAGGAAAAATAGAGGAAATCGGGGTGCCTTCATTGATGGCGTTGTTTTTTAATATCCGTCACCGGTTAGTGAAAATATTTTGCATATTTCAATAAAGCGATCCTCACACATTATTTTGTTGTTGTTTTTTTCAAAAGTGAAAAAATACAAAAATTTTAAGGGTGTTATTACTGACTTCCCTTTTGGAAGATTTTATGTATTTGCGAATTCATAATGGATAGTTTAATGGATAGTGTTATAGATAGTCGAGTTTCTTTGAGACGTTGCTTGTTTTCATGAGGGTGACGTCTTTTATAACTTTTTGTTTTGATTCTTGTCAACGCGGATGAAAAGTGATTCGTTCATTATATATATCTAATGCATTAATATATCAAAAAGGTAAATGCCTTGTCGTAACACCCCACAGTATGTGATATCTAATAAGATCAAGATCAAGTAGTTTTATTAGACAAAAACAGTTGCGTCAATGTGTAAACGGCGTTTAAATGTAGTTAAAACCCAATTGTTTTATTTAATTTTCAGAAATGACGGTGAAATTTATTTTCTTAGTTATAGTTATGTTTCATTATGTTTAAGCTTTTTTTATATGTCTTAGATATTGTTTAATATGACGCGCCTTAATGGTACGGTATGTCACATTTCTCTTCCAACTCTCTTATAACCGAAACATTTCTGGTTTCTGCAATTGATTTTATAATGGGACACTCCAATAAAAAAGGTGCCTTCGGTTAATTTAATGACAGATTAGTTGTTACTATATTTGGAAAGAAATAACAATTATATATTATTTTCTATAACTGATAGGGATGGTTTGCATATTTTATTACAGTGACAATATTTACATTTCAACATCAACTACGATGAAGTCTTATTCATAATTTCTGATGGTAAACAGTGTGACGTATTACTTTTAAAGGCGTGTGACGTCGCCGAGCACGCACCTTATGCAACGAGATGCTGCGAAAAGTGTGCCGTCATTCACTTTATCGTCCGACAGCCATTCGAAAATACCGTAATATCACGAATTCTTCTAGCTATTTTTGTATTAATGAGATTATTTATGAGTGTAAATATAAGGATTGAATCGGTATTTGATGTTTTCATTTGAGTATGAAAAACAGTTAAATTGTTTAAAGTACGCGAGAAGCACTTCGGGCTTCACACACTTTAAACAAACCAACTGTTTTCCATTCAAAAATGAAAACCATCAAATATCGATTCAATCTTTAAATGTAAATTTTACGGCGATATACGTCAGCTGCTAGCCGACACCTTTTCCTTCTAATATTATAATGTAACAACTACATTTACCAAGTACTTTTCGAAATTAAAATGCGTAAAATTCTTCAATAGTAATAAACATTTTCTCTTATAATAAAAAAACGATGTATCCGGCTGAAGAAAAAAGTGTTTGTCGAACAATTTGATATCTATCTGAAAATAAAATTGTCCTTTGATTGTCGTTGAACATGATATTAATGTATCAAAAGTAAAAAATTCATATCAGGAATTGCTACACCAAGAAAATACAAACCCCACGCAGCCATATATAGGGAGGAAGAGAGAGCATGGGTTCATAAAATGATCAATCTCAAATCAGATGCCTAAAAACACGAACTGCACAGAACAGAACTGAGTGTGTTTGAGCGGGGTGGAGAGAATAGGTGTGTGTTGTTTGTGTTAATAAAGTCAAATTGAAATTGCGATTAATTTCAAAAAAGTTTCTTGGTTTCTGTTATTTATCGGGTTTCTTAAATTAACTAAAATATGTTTTAATAAAATGCAAATTTGACTTTATAATGAACAACATATTTGATAGAAACGATTTCTTTATAATATTTATAAATTACACTTTGCTGCAAACTGTTTTGATAGAGCTTCATTGCACATTTTCGATTGCACTTAATTACATTTAAGATGCTGAAACTAGGAACCAAGGCAAAGAATCTATACATCTCATCAGCTTTGAGACGAAATGAACTTGAAGAATTTACGTTTTAATATTTAAATCTCAAAAGTTTCTGTAGGATATATTTCCTCAAATCCTAAAATAGAAATTAACAAAAAGTACATTTTGCCATTGTGACTTCAGTCATCTATCGGAACTCAAAATTAAAAAAAAAGTTAAATAAATCCTGATATGTAGTACGAGGGCTGTTCGATAAATTCGAGGAATTTTGCTGTAACTCTTTAATTTTCCATTATTTTCTTCCTATTTTTACTGTTGTTTTGTACATGTATTAACGTAATGCGCATGAAACTTTAATCTATGGGATTAAGCAAAAAAGTTGAAACCGATGGTTTAAGACCTTAATCTATATGTTTAAGAGAAATAAAGTTTGATATATAGCTTTAAGAGTCTTAAACATAGGGTTTAACTGTTAAAGATAGGGTTTAACTGTTAAACATATAGTTTAAGGTCTTAAACTATAGTTTTAATTCCGAAAAGTTGAAACTCTTAAACCCTGGCTTTAAGTCAGTTAAACTATGGGTTTAACAGTTAAACCTATAGTTTAAGTAATTATTGTGCTAACCGCATGTCATACGCATACATTGTGTAAAGATCAAAGAACGTTCTTAATAAACGCCCAAAATACTCGTCACCATAGTAACCAATGTCTTGATTGTTGCCGGGCTCCATTTTTTATCATAAATATTCTTTAATTATTAATGCAAAACATCGATTTATGAATATAAAAAAAACGGCGCGAACTTAGCAGATGTTCAAGTAACATCATGATGTCATTTCCATGAAAAGTCGTTGTCATTTCAGTAGTCGTTACGGAAAGATTGTCGTTAAAGTCTCGCCGGTACTAAGCATAATTTCGTCGTTATGACGTCTTCAAAAGACGAAGAATTATGGCAGTTATAAAGTTTTGTGTTAGGCTGGGTGTTAGGCTGGCTGTGTTATAGCCAAAGGAGACTATAGATATTATTGACGAGTCAGCTACTACAGATTATTGATACAAATCATTGGTATACAAGTGGAAACAACGGTTTTTGAAAGAAAGAACTACGCTAAAAGACGATCCGGGCCAAGGACGACCAGCAACGGTAAATACGTCGATATTGGACGCTGTTCAAGATATGCTTAATGTCGAACGGCGCGTTAGGTTAAATGCGCAATAAAACTTATAAAACTTTAAATTTGTTTTAAATAATTTAACAAATTTAATTTAAATGTGTATTGTTATCATTGGTTTAACTATTTGCAAACACCGTATTCCACATCTCATATTCCTGTTCGCAGGTGCTATGCCGGGACCTTGTTGACGCGATTGCTAGGAAACGACCAGGTTTGTATCTGAGCAATGTTGTGTTTCACCAATACAACGCTCTCGCGTGTCGCGTTGCAACTACCATGCTTGACATAAGTCTGCTGGGATTTAAATTGTTAGAGGATCCGCCATATTCTCCTGATCTCGCTCCTATGCACTTCCGGGTATTCCCGAAAATCAAACCCTGTCTTCGCGGGAGGAAATTCGACAGCGGTCATGAGTTACGCCGCGCCACCAGTGATGCGAATAGATCACTTTTACGAGACTTATACGTTCAACATGTGGGTGTATAGACATAAGAAATCTGTTAGCATAAGCGACAATTAAGTTGAGAAAGTGCGACGCTCACGTAACTTATGAATGACGTTGACGTCGATTCACATTTGGAGCCCGGCAATGTATGTTTCATGGTGTTAGATAAATGTATGTAAAAAGTTTACGTATCAATGTATTTTTTTAAAATAACAGAACCTTGTGCAATGGTGTTGTTTCATATCTTTTGAAAAGATCTTTTGAATCTGTTAATTTTTAACATTTTTACAATACAATTCCACGAATAGATCGAACAGCCCTCGTATATACCCTAATCGTAACATTTATTCTTTTTATTTTTAAAACGTGTAAATATGATAAAAAGAACCTAAGAATTTCTTCTTAGTTATGACTGTTAATGAAGCTATCTAGAAATGATCAATGAATGTAAAATTCAGAAATTTCTGAAGATTTGAAACGAGACTGCAGCAAATCAAATATACCTTTGTAATTAAGATTGTGATTAAGATTAAGATATGTGTCCAGCAGCACGCAAAGAAATTAATGGCTGTATCTACAGAGGTGTACCAAATCAGCCAATACACCAACGTCAGGGATCTATCTAAATGTTTATTATAAGAACAATAGGAAAACCTAACACAACAAAGATAACGAATATTTAGAAGAAAATACACATTAAACATATACACTTAACAACTTTTCTAAGAATACACCTTCGTACTAGGGCATTACTGGCTTGATAATTGATAATTGTACACTAAATGATTGTGAGCAGCCAACTGTGTGTCATTTTGAATAATGTTTTACTGATAAATTAGTTAGAATTTATTGCATGTTTTATTGAAAGTTTTAGAGCAAATGCTCAATTATCAAGCCAGATAGATCCCTGACGTTAGTGTATTGGCTGATTTGGTACACCTCTGTAGATACAGCCATTGAAAGTTAGAGCAATATCTCAAATATCAAGCCAGTAATGACCCAGTACGAAGGTGTATATTAGAACAGTTGTTAACTGTACATGTATGACTCCCAATGACATTTAACCAACTATTAACCAACTTTTTGTAATATGATTTAGACTCGTGGACTTGTTATGACATATTAAATGTTTTTGCGACAATCAAAATATTGCATGTTTCCAATCCAATGTTAACACAGGTAAATGTACCGACTTCAATGGGAGAAATTGATAACAACATTTATTTGAGCAATTTAATTTTTACAGCCACCACACGGCACATACAACGCTACTCTGATATTCAAAAAGATATGAAAAGAACTTTGATATCCACCGAACACAACAAAAACATTCAAGCTCAGCTACATTGAACAGGTTGGTTGGCACTAATAAAATGCATTGTACAGTCTAAAACACCCTGTCCTGGATTGAGGGCATCTCAAAATTTACACAAATAATATGTATCGTCGTTAACGGCTCTCAGAGAGCGAAATTGAAAGAAGCAAATACTTGATGATCAAGTACTGAAAGGTTAACTTAATATGCACATATTTCAATTTTCCTTTCCTCATTGTAATCATTGTGTAACAAAATCATTGGTGTCTTCACAAGATATCAATCGAGAACAATGCAAATGTTTTATTCATGACATCCTAGTTACTAAAACGTTCATATCCAGAACTGCCCTGTTTGTTGGTCAGTCTGGCATTCCAATAGTTGCAAGTTGCGATTGACAGGAAAGCTTCTTGATATATTGGACATCTATTAAGTCGCTGATAAGATAAAACCATATAGGACGTACTGTTAAATGCAGTGTACAATGACCAATGTTTTAGAGAGAATGTTTGATTTTCATGAACCATCGGATTCTTAAAAAGTCAGGTAGACTTTTAAATAGCGTTACGTTCCGATTAAAATGTTTTACCTTATATTTAGACGAAAAAGTAACACTAAAAGCCATCAAACATGACAACTTAAAAAAATATTGAAGTCTCGCTTTGGTTGAGCCTTTCCATGAGCAGTAATAGAAGTGCATATTAATGTTCACGCCACCTAGCTCCTAGCTGAACGTAACTAAACGTCTCCCTGTACTTTCAATCAATACTGTTATCTTTTCATCCCTCAGGGATTGCTGTTTACATTCACTTTTTACACCCCTCCCCAACCACCCAAATTCTCTCATATACCACATTGAAGGTTACATGTTCGCCGTAATACCATGCTCTCTTTTCCTCTCTACTTTTTGGCTGTGTGGGGAGGTTGTGTCTGCTGGATGTGACCATTCCTGATATGCATATTCCTTTTTTTTCAATATTTACACAAAACATAAGTCTTGTGCTCAAATGCCTTCAAATGTCTATATAGGCTATATTATTGGTAACAGCACGATCAAACGACCAAACTTCAAAACATAAGAGATTCGAAAAGATGTAAAAGATGATAGAATATTTAAAGCACTGGCATACATCTACAGAAAATGATGAAAATGATTAAGATGGAGTACAACTGTCTTTCATTTAGCTTTTTTTTTCTTCATATATCTGTGCATATCCGGAATCCATCTGAGTGTTTTGCTGTTTTATTTTGAATACCTGAAACACTTTATTTCTAAATGGCATGTTTAAATTCGAATATCATTGTTTTCTATATCTCTGGTTTAATT
This sequence comes from Corbicula japonica, assembly GCA_038501625.1. Taxonomy (NCBI): domain Eukaryota; kingdom Metazoa; phylum Mollusca; class Bivalvia; order Venerida; family Cyrenidae; genus Corbicula; species Corbicula japonica. Next base: position 916,034 of record JAZAYU010000171.1, read on the forward strand.
TTATTTAACCAACTGTGAAAATAAATCATTCCTTTGCAAAAATGAAATTTGAAAAATAATTATTAAAAGAATAACAATATCAATTCAAAATGTGTAAAAAATCTCAAACTCTCACCTTTTTCAAGTTCCAAATAGGTATCAGATACAAGGTGTCCAAAATGCCAAGCAATTCCATTTTGTATGTTTATTAAGAAATATATAACATACATGAATGTAATACGTGGAAGATATGGGGGAAGTTGAGAAATAATTACTTGTATATCATTTTATAATTCCGAAAATGTGAATAAAACAGTACAAAAATATATTGTGTTCATTGGAAACGTTCAACCTCAAGCGAATAAAGCGCGGTGTTTTCTAATTTAGCTATGCGTAACATTATCTTTTATAAATAGGCACAAAAAAACAATCACACATATAGTAAGAGACACGTATCGAGGATAAGTAAGAGACACGTATCGAGGATAAGTAAGAGACACGTATCGAGGATTAGTAAGAGACACGTATCGAGGATTAGTAAGAGACACGTATCGAGGATTAGTAAGAGACACGTATCGAGGATTAGTAAGAGAAACGTATCGAGGAATTCCATTTTAGAAAAGTCTTATTCCACTTTCAGGCTTATACGATATAATTGTCGGAAACGAACAATAATGTTTGTGATACATAAATAAACATTCGGTGCCCTATTTATATAAACGAAACTTTGTTAGAAATTTTATTAACACTTTTGAATATAAGTACTTTTGAACGAATTAAGCTCGAGGAAAAAAACACTGTTGTCAAGAGGCATGCAATATTTTTTTCCATCTTTTGCGATATCGGTCATCTCTTCTAAAGTTAGAAACTGTTCGTAAACGTTGTTTTGGGGGAAAAGGCTGCGAGACGTTACCTGACTGTATTTTATGGTCATATTTGAAGCCGATTAGATGACACATACATTTATAACGAGAGAAAACATACAAGAATATATACATGTGCTGAGTTAAAATGAAAACTTGAAAAAATAACATGGGAAATTCCTATTACATTAATGGTGCCAGTGAATACAAATAGGTAACTGGATGATTTGATCACCTTTATATTCATCTTCGATTAATGTTACTATTAAAGTAACAAATAATGACCAAAATTCCCGGGTACTTTGCATGATGATGACTTGAACACCGGTTAATAACCTCTTTGTACAAAATGGGTGCTACGTGTTCTAATGCTGTTCATAAATGATACATGAAGTCTCCTATATAACAACAACCGTCTATATGAATAAATGATTTATTTCAAATTGGGATTGTTTTCCTATCTTACTGTATCGTTAGTGAAAGTCGCTGTATAAATAATGTTTCATCTAATATCTTAAATTTCAATTTGAGGTATAATTTTACCAGAGCCGCAGACACCACTTATATTTTATGTGAAATATGTATGCTTATGATGCATAAATAAAATCTTACATAATTGCAATAAAATATAAACAAGGTTTTTTGGTTAGAGTTTTTTGTCTTTAGTCTTTAAATAAATGCACCTTGTTTCATAACGAAAAGCGAAATTGACCTCTGACTAAGCATATTTATTTGCAAAACAAATGATGAAAGGGAAAATAACTGTTATTGTCTTATGCTTTCTTTTAAATATGAGATGCCGATAGTATTTTCACAATACAAATTTTTATATAAACACTATTGTCCACGGCGAGATGAAAAATTCTTATACAATAAAAAGAATACACTTCTTTTCAAAAACAGTAATATCAACAACGAAATTAATAACAAAATTAAAAAACACGAAAAAGCGAAATTCAACAAGATTTTGTATCTCATTAATGACACATTTTTTAATCAGGCCATCATTATAACCCCTAACCTTTTACTGTCGCCAGCGTATAGAAATCGAACACTTCATAAAAAGGGATAAGCTCTGCCGACTGATCATGACAATTTTGGGGGATATTGTTGAGAAATAAAAGCATATAATACGCTCGTAATGCACGTATACTATTTCGAGGAAGCTATAAATGCTGTAAGTAGTCATGGGTCTAAATGATTTTACTGCATACTTATAGCAACAAATGGCTATTCATTCTTTATATCTCTATAACAACTTGTACTTGTTTGTTCATATCAGAACCTATTGGGACAAGTGTGAGGTGGGTTCACCCTAGAACCTGGTTCAAACCCCCAATGGAAAATTGTTTTGCCACTGACCATTCCAAGGCGGTAACCCCAAGGGTTCACTTTTTCGTTGTTTGAGGTGTCTTGTGTGAAATTGATATTCTTTTAAACACATGCTCTCTTTTCCTCTCTTCTCTTTCGCTGCATGATGAGGCTGTGTTTTTTAATAGTGGTGATTCCTGATATGCATATTTCCCTTTTTATAGAAAAATCAGTATCATGAAATGAAGTTTTTCATTTAACATGCGTCCCTTCCTCGACCTGACAGAATCGCTTACTTTCTAACTGGATAATATTTATATTATATTTGTTATCTCTGTTTTAGATTTTATTTATTTTAGATGTAGTACCTCTATTTCTAAACAGGTAAAGGCATCCTTGTCAATACTCATTGCTAATTTGTTATATCTTGCTGTAGTAAAGACTTAATGTTATCTTTTTTACTTGAACATCAATATGTCATTGTAACAGCATTTTTCAACACATTTCATCAAGATCGTAACATTGAATCAGGAGACTAGTCTCAAATCTCAAGCATCTGATATTTCAGCCAATCAGATGCTTTAGATTTGAGACTGGTCTTCTGATTTAGTTTTATGATCTTGGGCCCTTGTAGTATCTGCCAATAATACCATTCATTTGGGAGTTCGGCAGTATTAATAGATAGATAGATAGATAGTATCTTGGCAATTTCTTAAAGATAGATAGATAATAATCATTTTCAAAATTTTTGTCATAAAAAATACCCTTAAAAGTCCTCCGGCTTAAAACACAACATTTTCATATTAAAATTCAGATTTATTAAAAACACAATACAATTTCAGTCTGTAATCGCTGCTGCAACAACGCATTTCTACGTCAGCGTTTGATGCAGATTGGAACTTTATATTAAAGAAAATTAAAGGAAACATTTTATTTGTAAAAAATATTTTTAAAAATTCAAAAAGCTACCAACAGGGTATTCTAAAGAGCTCTGCATGATTGATGATTAACCCATCTACATTTTCTGCTTGGCTTACCTCCTTTTTCACGACTGCGTTAAGAGATTAAGATTTGTAGATTCTGTTTCATCTTTATTGGCAAATCTGCAACATTTTTCCTTTGGCCATAAAGAAATTTCGAAAACACACTTAGAAGCTCGATCAATTTTTAAATTCCTGCATCGTGTCATTGTTGACTTAACTCCAGGTGCTCAGGTATCATTAAGGGCATTGCGTGTTTGCCTACCTACCTCCTTACCTTGCTAATCCAATTCTTCTTATATGTATAATTATATATGTGTGTTTTAGCATGTAACATTGCTTGTTTGTTCATATGAGAAGCTGAAGGTAGAAACCAAGAGTTTGTGATATGAAATGTTCTCAAATTTTGTCACGCGGTATACTCTCGAGTTCTCATTTTCATTAATTTTTTGTTGATCCTCTCGGATTCTCATATTTATTGATTGTTTGTGGTGTGCTCGTTAAAATTGATAATGTTATTAACTAATGCTCTCTTTTCCTCTCTAATTTTGGCAATGTGACTGTGTTTTCTTGATGTGGCCATTCCTGATACACCTATTTCCCCACTTTGTCTTTTTATTTAATAAACATAAACAGTGTTATCACTTAGGATGATTGTGTTATATGTCTCATCGTACATTCAATCAGAGCTGATATCAAAATTGAATGAAGATCTTTTAAATGATATTGCCTCCACCTCTATATGTACGGAGAGACTTTCTACGACCGCCACACTGCACAAATAGCGCTGCTGTGAATATTAAATGATATTGCCTCTACCTGGGAGCGAACCCTCACCGTCACGGCGACAACGCCTAGCCCTGCATTTACGACAGCACAAATGCGCTAAGCGGAACAACCCCAAAAAAGGATGATAGGATAGCCCTGATATACGTTATCATCACTGCACGACATCGGTAACGGGTTATTTTACTGATAACAGTACTGACTTTTAAGTTCAAAGTCCTCACACAATTTCATTTAATGGTTTATGAATAATTTCAATAATTTAGTTTATTGTTCAATCACCTTAATATTTTACCGCTTGCATTTGTATTTGATTTCTTTAAAATAAACCCTGACGTCTTTGCAATTTAAAACTAATAGGCTTACAATTAATTTCTCCAATTACATCAGATTTAAGCGAAGATAAGGATTCCTATTTAAGACATTTTTTCTTGTACACATAAGTAACACATTAAGTCCTTTTCTAAACTTGTGCGTTTTTTATCTTTGAGGTATTAGCATACAGAACTACAACATACTCACGTCATTCCTCATTTTGTTTGGCTTGTCACCTTTCCCTTAATTGCTTGTCTCTCTTTAGATTCTGAAACGAATAAATCAGGAAAGTGAATACCTTAAAAACTGGAAATGCAGTGTTTATTTAAAATATTTATGATATTTTTTAAATGGTCACTGGTTCGGTCAGTAGAAATCCTCAGGAAGGACGCCAAAATTTGCATCGGTAAGTAAGGATCGCACCGTTGTTCTTATTGTAAAACGTCAGCGTTTTGAGTCATCCGTTTCAAATAATCGGGACTTCAAAAACGTCTTTTGCGTTTTTTTATCTCATACGTTAAGCAGCCGGTGTCGTTTGGAATATTTACGCGCTCGTCGACCTGTTCTGCAGTATTATTCATATCACCTAAGACAATAAGCAACAGAAATAAAGCCGAAAATTACCGCGCTCCTCGGCCTGCTTAGGACTATGTCTATTGGCAGCTCAGACTTACACCGTCGATTTTAAGTTTTGTCGACCTCGGATAGTGTGGCGTGAACATAACGAACATGACCACGATATTTTTGTGATCTATTTACAGGAGGGTCCTTACATGTATGGAGTGGCATTTCATATGACACACTCATCAAACTACACGTCATTCTTAACGGAACTCTTAACGCTCAATTTACACTAAAGAGATCCTCATGCATCGAGGTTTTCGTAAAGCAGTTGTCATTGGTGAGGGATTTCCTTTAAATGGATCTCCTGACGTAAGTCCACCTTGAATTTTAGCTAGTTTCACCATTTTCAATTTTTGTTTCCCCTGTATTTGTTTTGTTTAGTGTTAAATATTATTTCATTGAGTCAGACAATATCAAGTTTGGTAGATATTTTAACTCTTACACATTAATGTCCATTGTCGGTGTAATAATTATAACCAAAACAAAATGAAAATTCCTATAAATGTTTTGTAATCTGGTTATAGACAAAGTCTATGAATGGCGATGGGGATCGACATCTCATGTTTATCCAAAACATAAATTAACAATTAAAAATGTGTTTAAGTTACTTAAAGTGTGTTATAAATAGGTAAACGTACTTAACAAAGATGGTTTATAGAGAAATCACAGTGTACAGACTCTCAGTGTATCCTTCCGGAAGTAGGCAAGTAGGCTTAGGAAATGTTATGTGAATAACAATAGGCATAGAAATTTGACATCGGGGACTATTTAAATATTTGAACGTCGTTTGCTGATTTCTCAAGAAGTGATAAAATAACATATCTCAGACAAATTCACCAATATCATATTCTCTGTAAACTGCTCTCCACATTGTTTGTGATATTTATTAACGCATGTAATATAATAAATAACACGTTTTTTTTCTAACCACTGCTGATTAGAGTCTGGTCATGATGCCATAATTAATGCATTATGTGAATAAATAATATATGCTTTATTTTATTTCATGTATTTATAAATTTTATTACTTATTGCGGTAAACTAGTAATATTTGATTGATAAAATGGTTAATATAATATCAATAATTAGAACATTTTCAAGAGCTTCCGCTATCTTGGTCACCATTGTGATATTATTTTCGCAATGATGCCCGTGAGTCATCATTTTGATGATCTTTCATATTTATAATGTTAAACACACATGAATAAACACAAATACTTGTATAAACGCCAAAACAAAGTCATTTGCTGTTTCACGTGGACTATGATAAATTGTTACAGACTACAAGAAATCAAGCATACGAATCATCTATTAAATCGGAGACGGTTTGATCTAAATGAGCATGTACAACTGATATCATATATGCATGTAGCAAATATCAGAAAGGATGTCGTGGTACACATGCTAGTATTTCACACGTTGCCAGGGCAATGATTAAAATTTCCAACAGTGCAAGATTTAGGCAGATTATTAGATCTTTGGAGCATTTTATAAAACGCAGGATTTCAAGATTTCAACACAAACTTTCGTTTTTAATCGCGATATAAAGTTTAGTATCCCTTCTACAACTCCAGAAATCAACGGATAGGTGTTAATTTATTTGGTTTTTTAAAAGCAGCTGATATTTCTTTCCAAGAGTTAATGAAAACTAACGAAAATGATTATTAATTACACCGCTATCAAATATGAAAAGACTTACCGTGTCTGCTCCTGGATGTGCCGTCCGCTTCTGGCTGTGCCGGTTGAAAGGGTGTGATAAGTCTAGTGTTAAATGAATTTGTACAAAACATTGAAATAGATATCTATTAGAAATAACAACATTCGGAAAATATATTACTGATAACAAATACATATATAGCAAATATTACAAAGAATGTCGGGGTACGCATGCTACGAAAGCTTTTTTTAGTTTGCAAATAATGATTCATATGTCTAGTGTTAACTGAATTGGTAGAACACAATGAAATATTAATATATCAGAAATAACAACATTCGGAAAACAAGGTTCTTAAACAACACTTAAAAGTTGTGAGAAAATTATACGTCGAATGTTAGGCATCACCATCTAAATTATTGAAAATTAGCAATAAAAATTTGTAGTTAAAAGAAGTTGAAAGAAAAAAATAATTAGTTGCAAATACTTCAGTGGTGCTACAGAAAGAATTCGATTAAAAAAGATTGTGTTATTTTGCTTTATTAAAGAGCACTTACTAAACAACTTTTTACCAAGGATGAATACAGTTTGTTAAAGTCTATCATAATATGTCTCTGTGTTAGACAAAAAGCTATCCTTATCACCAAAAAGCACCAAGTATTTCAAAATTAGTACCCAAAGGGAATGCCTATCACTTTATAAATTGATTTGCCAAATCTAACATGGATATTACTTAGTACAAAATATAGCGAGACGATAATTGAAAACCTAAGAGTATAATTATCACAAGAAAGTGCTGTATTTTTACTAGCAAAAATGTTTCATTTTAAAGTTTGATTTTTTATATTAACTTATTAGCTTGTATCTGAAAAGGTTTCAAGGTAGTGAAGTGTAAAAGGTTGTCATATGAACAAACAAGTACCAGTTTTCTCTGTGAATAAGCTCCAAACTACCCATCATCACGACAATGTTTTGTGCAAAAGCACACACACACACGCACACACACGCACACACACGCGCGCACACGCACATATGACATAAGAAATACACTAGCAGTGTCAATAAAAAAGGTAAATAAATAATGACCATACTGAGACCATAGCTCCTGGAGTTTAATCAGCAATAAAGGGCTTACTTAAAAACTAACTTGCTTGAGTTTCCGTAAGATATGGTGGAAGCAAAGTCGATTTAACCACAGTAAAAGTCACATGTTTTATATTTAAAACTAAAGTTTTTAAATACCGTAAAAAAAGTTCCAATTTAAATTAAAAAGTATTTTCTACGGAATTGGATTTGATTATCTTAACCGATGCTTGCAAGAAGTATGCAAAACTATTATAGTTAGATAAGCGTCTCGTGAACATTTCATGTTTAGATATTCGTTACATGTATAATGACATAAGACAACTACTTCTGAAATAAATAATATAAAAACGTGGAATATAAACATCTAGCATCAAGATTATAAAACTGAGATTGAAGAACAGTCGCCATTTCAGCCAATCAGATCCTTGAGATATGAGAATGGTTTCCATTCTTAGTTTTATAACCTTGGGGGCTATAATTTATATAGGTATTAGAAATTTGACTATGATTTAATGTGGACGCAGGTGATTCGTATGTTGTTTTGCTGTTTGACGAGAGGGAGGCTGTAAAAAGTCTCCCCGTACATTCAATCAGTGCTGTTATCAGTTACGTCCTTTGAAGGTCGTCGAGCACGATATTTATGTACTATGTTAATAGTACTTCTAAATTAACTTTTTGTTTTTAATATTTCGGCCAGTTTAAAGATGGGTGGTTTCAATATCCCAGCCAATATAAATTGGGATATTGTTCAATCACCCCAAGGGATATACTTCCTGCTTTTTAAATTTTGCCTTTGGCGTTGTCTGTGATATGCAGGATTTATATTCAAAGATCCCCTCTCAAAATCCTATTCTGTTTAGTTCCGCCCATTGTTTTCTCGTTTAGGGCAAACCCATTCTATCTGGGGACCATACGCCGCTGAACATGGAATGGTATTAATCTGAAAATAACGCATTGAAGGTTCCATGTTCACTGCCATATGCATACCATCGTTTGGGATGGATCAAAATTGTACTGTTTATTGGTGTAAATATTGAGTTGCGCTCAAAACGGGGCTAGGCGGCGTGGGAAGACAAAAAGCATTTCCATTACTGCCCATGAACAGGCTCACTCAAAGCGAGCCTGCAATATTTCATATTTGTCCTGGTCGAGGGTCTGCAAAGTTCCCTTTTCATCTATTTCAATATCACAGTAGCGTTGTTTGTGTCGTGTGGCGGCTGTAAAAAGTCTCCCCGTACATTCAATCAGTGCTGTTATCAGTTACGTCCTTTGAAGGTCGTCGAGCACGAAATTTATGTACTATGTTAATAATACTTCTAAATTAACTTTTTGTTTTTAATATTTCGGCCAGTTTAAAGATGGGTGGTTTCAATATCCCAGCCAATATAAATTTGGATATTGTTCAATCAACCCAAGTGATATACTTCCTGCTTTTTAAATTTTGCCTTTGGCGTTGTCTGTGATATGCAGGATTTATATTCAAAGATCCCTTCTCAAAATTCTATTCTGTTTAGTTCCGCCCATTGTTTTCTCGTTTAGGGCCAACCCATTCTTTTATCTGGGGACCATACGCCGCTGAACATGGAATGGTATTAATCTGAAAATACCGCATTACAGGTTCCATGTTCACCGCCATATCCATACCATCGTGTAGGATGGATCAAAATTGTACTGTTTATTGGTGTAAATATTGAGTTGCGCTCAACCCGGGGCTAGGCGGCGTGGGCAGACAAAAAGCATTTCCATTACTGCCCATGAACAGGCTCAATCAAACCGAGCCTGCAATATTTCATATTTGTCGTGGTCGAGGGTCTGCAAAGTTCCATTTTCATCTATTGTAATTGCCTGGTTGGAAGTCAAATTATTTTCCTAGAAAACAAAGAAGTATTGAACTTTTTAATGATTGTTATGACAAGATGACGTTTCCTAGATTGTCGGGAACGAACAGTCCACACTCGTTGTGTCGAAGTCGACGGGACCGTAGATTTTATTTCAAGATATCCGAAGTTTGACACATCCGAATTTGCACCAATGCACGAATAATATAGCAGTATGTTTCAAATGCTGACATGATTTTGAGTGCTAGTAGTTGTTTATGCCAACATCACGTATATGAACATTTCAGTGCATTAATTCGTGTATTGAAACAGAACAGAAAAATGTATTAAGTAAACTCGAATATATTTATTAAATCATCATATAGTTTGGATGTATTGTAACATCGTCGTTGTCTTCACTTTGTGTGTTAACGTTTCCTTTTAAATAACGTTAACTACATTTGTAGTTCAAATTGAAATTAACATTCACCTCATAATCGTTAGCTTGGAGCGTTCTTTTTTGCCACAGTCTTGTTGGAAAGAATTTCATACGTTTGGATCGGTCATGTTATTGAGTTTGTTGTCCTAAAAGGATGTTTATTTTATGCTTTCCATTGAATTATAGAATTTTCCGGGTGAAATAAAAGTGATTTTTCACTGTTTTCAAAAGTGACTCGTGAACATACGAAGTTTGCATCTCATTTGGTTAAATATATTTTTATCTTACACTTACACAAATATCCTCTATTTTATAGTTCCGGTGGTCACATCATTATTGATATTTAATTTCTTTTTTGTTTTGTTTCAAACTGAAATTAATAACATGAACATCCGAATGCCAGAATAATGTTATCTTGCTTACTTGACACTTTCTCACTTTAAACAAGAAATATCTTTAAAAAAGATAAACGGCGTTGATGGAAAATATTTATATATACACGTATATAAGAAAGAAAGAAATACAGAGAGGCGAAGCAGACACAGTTCAGTTATTTTATTTTACTTGTTATAGCTGTTGACGAACCCTCCCTGCCTTCTTAGTATGACCTAGAGATTAAGCGACCGAATCATGACAACTCATAAGTTCATTGAAAGTGTCTTTCAAAAAAATGTTCAAGCTGTTGCAACAATTTCATACAGTGAAAACAAGTCGATTAAAGAAGCAATGTCTTACATCAAGTCTTGATCTACATTTATTCAGTTTCAATAAAATACCTCTTGTAGAGTTAGAACTCAAGATGAATAAATGTCCTTGAAATTTAATAAAAATAAATACAAACAGCCTGTTACAAGAGCGAAATCTACCAACTTTTACGTAAATTAACTTTAAAAAAAGTATCCGTCCTGAGTATTGAACCCGGGGCCTTCGCTTGTGAGGCGAGAGTGTCATCCACTACACTACAATGAACTTGTTTTTTGTACTTGAAATTAACAATCAGTATCAAAGGAACTAGAAAGGAACCAGAAGGACTAGAAATATCTACACTTCTCTTTCGTTTTACACTGTGTAAACTTGTATGCAAGTGTTTACCTGACACCCAAGAATATTCCATATAAAATTGTATTTAAGCTATCAATATTGACTTAACTGGTTATTTAAATCGTAAATATGTTTTTTTTTTCTCCAATACAACACCCACAAACAACCAATCGAAATAATCTATTTGATTTTTCCGCTGCATAATATTAAAAATCCCACTAGATACCTCTCCACCCTGCTAGATGCCTCTCTGGTGTAAATAGCTACCAATCGAAATAGTTTATTTCTTTTTCCCTCTGCATAATAAGAGAATACGAGTATTATTTACAACATTTCATTGGTCGAAAAACTAGGTCAAAAGTGAGCTTAGACAGCTAACGCCGAAAAAGCCGTGCGCATTGTTCGACCGCGGCATTTTTCACACATTTAGGACGGCGGGTTTAAAATCTGTTCGACATATAATAACAAGGTGGCTATACCACATGACATTTTAGATGTCGTGCAAACACAGTCACTCGCTTTATATAGGCTTTTGCTTATTTCTCGGTAATTTCTGGACCGATTTCGATCAGACCTTACTCATGTTAGCAAGGTCAAGATGCTTTTCAGGTGCGTAGCTGCTTCTTTTGAAAACTTCCTCAAAATTTTTGATCAATACTAATGACAAATAATATTTCCCAACAGAAACGCATAAATGATGTTTGTTTATTATATGCCGTTTCTTTTTCTTGTCGCTAGTGATGCTTTATTTACCAATTAAATTTGCTTGAAATAGCTTTCATATATACAAAATTGTAGATTATTGATTGACGATGAAATCAACAAACGTTCCAAATCTTGAAAATTAATTTGACAGCTTTACGAATCTCCTTCCGCCCAACCAACTTGTTGATATGTCTCTGTCTCTTGAGTTTACACAATTATTGTAGTAAACATGTACGATCTATTTTATGTTATTCTTGAAAATCATCAGTGATAATTCTCTTTTTCAGTCATTATTGTTTGTCTTGTCATTTTGTAGTCACTTTTGCCTTGTTTGTTGTTGTTCTTGTGTGAGTGTTTATGTTTGACCGAAACTTACACTTGATGTTTAATATATGCATTTATTCTATATCCGCATGTTGTAGCGCACAACCTGGGTGTATTAAAAGATATGTTCTGTTCTGTTTTGTTAAAACGCATTTTCATCGACAACCTCCATTTTCAATCGGCTGCCGTTTTCTAAAACATTCAAAGACACATTTTATTTGAAAGTGTGAATTGTCTTTGAATGTTTGAGAAAACAGCAGCCGATTAATGACTCATCATTTAAATCGAAACCTCGTTATAATTTGCCTTAACATTGTCATATAAAATATTGGTATTTTAAAATCTTCACTTATTGGGAGTTGCATTTAACCCGGCTTAAAAAATACGGTTACCTTAATTGAAATGTTTCTTGTTTTCTTTTATAAATGCCATTTAAAGATGGAAGGCTAAGGACTGTGGTAAGTATTTTCCCTTTATAATACAATGGATGTAGTGTTTTAAGCAAAAGCGTTATGCATTTATATTTTCATTATTTGACTAAAATGTTACCATACAAAAGTTTTAAAAAAAATCAAATATTTTTCACAAAATATACACAAACGTTTTATATAGTAATTGCTTACAGAAACCATATTATCAGTTGAAGCCTGAAGATATCTTGCATGTTTGTTTGTGCATCACAGCAGAAATTTCTGACCTAATTAGTGTGGTCAAAAATCGGAGCTAGAACGTCAACAGTTTTTTATTAATTTCATTCTGACAATTTCGATGTCCCCAATATATCTGGTACGGCTAATTTCTATCGTGTCGTATATCTATTCTACCGAACGAGCATTATGATTTAAAGAAAGTTTGATTGAAATAATTTGTTTTCATGACATGTCATGCCCAACAAATCATTGGGTGTCTTAATGTAGGTTCGCATAATCTAAAATGATGTCTTGTAAACTCTACGTACTCATGAAAACGAATGCCTGGTAAATCAACCTAAGTAAAAAAAAATCAATGTCAATTAGTTAAGTCCTAAAAATCACATTATTACCATACATTACAGGGTGGCCATACCACGTGGTTACTGACGCCATAACGGCAAGAAAAAAAAACATCGATTCAAATCTTCGAAGCCTTGTAAGTATTTTGTTAGTTCACCATTCTTTACGAAATTGAGCGCATTGTAAGAGGAAAATCAAACACAACCCACGGTTGTTAATAAATTTGTCGTCTTTTGTTTACTTTTGTCTGTGATTCGGGGCAGATACTGATAAAATTTTTATCATTCAATATCAGTATTTGCCCCGAATCATAGACAAAATAAATATAGAAAAAAATACTAAAGGTGAATAACTCTGGAAAAAATAATCCGAGTGGAAACTCCTGACGATACGCACAACTATGCTTTGTGAAGTTTCAATGAAATTCCTGAAACGGTGTGGGAGCTGAAGCGAGGACTTTTGGCAGTGTGATCAGTTATTTCATAGACTGCGTTAAAAGCCATCACATTCGTCGATGGTATAATGGTAGAATGCTCACCAGTCACACAGATGCCCCGTGTTTAATTCCCTCCGACTCACTTTTTAATCACTTTTTTATACCGTAATCTTAGATCATTTCCTGTCCGCCCTTTGGCTTTGCAATGTTATAAGCTTCTTATGTTTTATATGTTTGTGTGCTTTTGCATGCACCAATGTTGAGCCGTTGGATGGGTTGGAGTTATTTCACCAAGACAACTTGTACTTGTTTTGTGATACGAGAAACACAGCCTCCCAGCGCAGCGAATAAGAAGAGAGGAAGAGAGAGAGAGAGCATGTGTGTTATAAGTATGTCAATTCAAAAAAGACGCCACAAAAAATTAACGAAAAAGAGAACCTTTGGGGATACCGCCTAGGAACGGTCAGTGGCAATTCATGGTCAGTGGTAAAACTAATTGCCACTGGGGATTTAAACCAGTTTCTAGGGTGCACCAACCGCACAATTGCCCCAAAAGGTTCTCGTATCACAAAACAAGTACAAGTTGTCTTGGTGAAATAACTCCAACCCACCCAACGGGTCAACAATGCTGCATGCAAAAACACGCAAACATATAAAACATAAGAAGCTAATAGCATTGCACAGCCAAAGGACGGGTACTCAATGATCTTACCGAGACCAGAGCTCCTGGAATTAAATCAGCAAGAACACGATGACAGGGATAAAAGAAACAAATCGAGCTTCTAGGTTCTTTAAAAAAAGATTTTCTCATAAACCTTCATAAAATCTTAAAACCCTGCCACCGTCGTGCAACCAAAGAGGTAAGCATAATGATCAACTGTAGATGGGTTAATCACCAAGCCTGCAGAGCGCTGTAAAATATCATTTTCGTAACCTTTCTTTTTTGAATATACAGACGGCATTACGAATAACCGGGAGAAATTAACATTGCCTTTTATCTTCTTAAGTTTGTAAATTAAATCTCCTTAAAAAGCTTGCTGTGAAATACCTTGTTGCAATAGTGATTTTAAACTGCACCTGCATTAATGAATTAGATCTGGGTATCGGCGATAAAACTTGCAAAAGGTTTTCCTTAATTTGTGATACCGTTAACCCTGTTTTAAATGTTTTTCTGTAATGCAAAGATTACGTTAATTGAAATCGTTCACATCGTTGCAAGCTCTTGAAAAGCGAACAAGCTGTGAAAAATACAAACCCCGTAAGATGTTGCACGTGGAACATCGCCGTCTGAAAACGGAAAATTTACTATATTAACATTATAATCATCTCTTTTATCATATATATTTTAGTGACGTAACCATTTTCAATGGACAGATTTAGCTTTGCAATGCTATTAGCTTCTTATGTTTTATATGTGTGCTTTTGCATGCAACATTGTTGAGCCGATGGGTGGGTTGGAGTTATTTCACCAAGACAATTTGTACTTGTTTTGTGATATGAGAACCTGTTGGGGCAAGTGTGAGGTTGGTGCACCCTAGAACCTGGTTTAAACCCCCAGTGGCAATTTGTTTTGCCACTGACCGTTCCAAGGCGGTAGCCCCTCTGGTTCTCACTTTCGTTATTTGTTTGTGGCGTCCATTTTGAAACTGATTATTGTAATACCATGCTCTCTTTTCCTCTCTTCTTTTGGCTGTGTGGGGAGGCTGAATATGCTGGATGTGGCCATTCCTGATATGAGATATTTCTTCTTTTTTTTCAAGAAAGTTTGCTTGCTTTTCTGAAGTGTTCGCTTTTATAAGCAATAGTTCTTTATGACAAATCTTATTAACCAGTAATAGTTATGGTAATTATCTATATTTAATAAATCATCAAGGTACCTCGAGGTGTTGTTAAAGGCTGTAAAAATATCATCTTGATGTTCGATAGAAAGAAATAACATAAAGTCTCTTTCATAAAAAACAGATCAGCAACAAGGGTTACACAATTAGTACCCATTTGAATGCCTATTACTTGATACCAAATCTCAAATAATTATTATCGAAAAATAATGTGAGCTCCTGGATAAGGTCTTGACAGGTCCATGAAGTATAATTATCATAAGAACCATCTGTAAAGAACGCCCTATGTTCATTACAAGCGATAAATGTTTTATTTTTTCTAGCAAAAGTTTTTTCATTGAGACTGGTTAGCTTGTCTCTTATTAAATTATGAGGGAGAGAAGTATACATAGTTGATAAATGATAATCAGACAAACAAAACACCTGACAATTTTTTTATTTAAGCTTCTTCAAAACGTCTTTTTAAATTTTTATAGACCAAAATAAATTTTTGCCAGTGGTTTCAAAACCTTTTTCGCAATACCTAATTACATGTTCTTAGTTGTAAGACAAGATGTTAAGAGCACGGAAAATTTTGTTGTTGTACAAGAACTAAAGTTTGCAATAAATCTTGCTTTGTACGCTGTTTTTTGCATTTTAGGCAATCAATACATAGTAGGTACTTTGTCTTGTTTCGGCTCAACACTGATTCTAAATTTTGTAATTTGTAGAGTGTGTGCAGTAACAATATCTCTCATATTAAGACATTTTCAGTTATTAATGCTTCAGTCGTTCACTACAAATAAAGTCCTTTTCAAAACCTGTGCGTTAACGCCTCTTCAGGTGTTGGTAAACTTAACTACAACATATTCCTTTCATGACCTAGGCTGATATTCCCCATTTTGTTTTGCTTTTCACCTTTCCCTTTATTATTTGTCTCTCTTTAGATAGATAAAGAATCCGATAATTCTCGAAAGTGCATACTGCAGAACTTTGGAATTGGAGTGGTTATTGTTTACTGGTTATGATATTTTTTCATTACTACAATTATAGACCAAAATAATTTTGGCCAATGGTTTCAAAACCTTTTCCGCAATACCTAATTACATGTTCTTTTATAGCTGTAAGACAAGGTGTTAAGAGCACGGATAATTTTATTGTTGTACAAGAACTAGAGTTTGCAATAAATTTTGCTTTGTGCGGTGTTTTGAGCATTTTAGGCAACCAATACATAGAATTCTTAATTTTGGAATTTGTAAAATGTGTGCTGTAACTATATCACTCTCAGAAGAAGAAGTCAGTGTACAAGCATTAGAGCTATTAAGCTATTCAGTTTAAACATTAATATAGTACATACGTCACACTACAATTACATTATTTGAAGCCTGATCAGCAGGTGTTAAAATAAGTCTGTTGTGAAAGTCTTGAATTCCCCTTTTCAACAGACGAAAGGTCGTGGTGGTTATAAATGTTTCTTTTACAGAAGGATATACGAGTGTTTTGTCAAAAAGAAAATGAAGAATAATTCATGTATTGCAAGTCCGACAATTGAATACTATAGAAATTTTAACTCATTTGAGAACTTTGGTATATTTTCAGCTTTTATCAGAATGGCCAAGATCTTCGTCCTACACAAACAAAATGCGAAGAAGAGGTAATATTCCATGGTACACAAATAAACACATTGTGGTTGAAAAAAAACTATTAAAGTAACGTTTCACAAAAAAGGCAGATTTGGTCGGAAAACGTTTCCCTGGCCAGATTTCTTTTCGGGCCTCAGACCCAGAGGCTTTACTGATTTGAGCTACAGAGTCCAAACTTTTATTAAATAGAAAATTTATCTTTTAAAGTTGTGAGATTCATCAAGGAACTTAAAGATGAGCGTACAAGTACTGCTTCAAATATAAGCTTGACATTTATGTTTTTCATTATTGTATTCATACTTTAGCCGTTAAAATAAGTTTAACAAGTTAATAAAAGTTTATGGTGACTATTTCACCATATTTCTGAAATGTGGTTATCGCCGGATACAAGTTTACCTCTTTCTGGCTTGATACGCGCTTCAGAAATAAGATTAAAAGAAATCTAAAGCTCGGAACCTCGGAACATTAAAATGCTATGACTGTGATATAGACAATTCAGCGTTTTAAGCTTCACTAACATAAAAATAAAGATCTAAGAAGAAAATATTGGGTTTGATTACGAATTATTGTGTGTATAGATGTGTTTTTATTTAAACCGGTATTCCTACTCCGATCTGTAAATGTGTCAAATTTATAAGCTCAATAAGATTTTAAGACGCCTGAACATATCCTTTTATTTAATTTTTTTTATAAGTAAATAGTCAATCAACGTTGAAAATTTTATCAAAATAGATCGGTATGAATTTTGACAAATTTGCAGCAATCATGAAAAAATATATTTACCATTTAGTTATATTTAGTTAAACATATTTAGTTTAGCTTCTGGACAGAAAGACGATGTATGTCATTCAAATTTTATGCAAGATTCCTTTCTGTGTCGATTGTTTCGCGTCACAAAAATTTTCAGACTTTGCTTTATGCAGGTTGATCCTTCGATCTCAGATGATGTTTAAGTTTTACTTTTCCGACATGCGTTCTTTTCTCTTCCTATTTTGATTTAAATGATAGTTTGACGTTTTAAAAGTTGTTCGATTGTTTAGACTAGATCCTGATTTACATAACAAATCACATGTGTTCTGTAGTATACATAAGGGAATGAGGAGAATAATTTACTGTATAGATATTCATTGCAAATCAAAATGCTTTCAACTGGATTATAGATAAGTCTGAGTGTGTCATTCATTTAATTGTATAAGCCGGTGTAACGTTGTAAACTGACCCCGATAGGATAATGACTCCCGGTCATTATTTTATATAAAATATTGACTCCGCGGTCATAAAATTATGACTCCTCACACGTAGAAAAATGACCCCTCACGTAGAAATGTGACCCCCTATAGAATAAGGACCCCCGACCCAAACCTCTATGGTACACTTAATTATCTCCATCGATAGGCATCGTCGGAGTAATGGCACCCGTCCGTGCATGCGTCCGTACGTGCAGTTTTTTGACCGCAATTAGACAGAATTGATCCAAGCTTCAGGGATTACCACTACCGATGCCTATTTGTGTGGAAAGAAAAAATGGTTAAGGTCTCCGACCGAGAATCACTAGCCCCTCACCGTTGTGAGTTCGATGCCTACCAGGGTCGTGTATGGGTGACAGGCATACATACTGTGCGGCGCTCAGTTTATCATTTAAAACACAGGCGCTGGACTGCATAGGAACGTTCCATCAACAAGATACGCAACTACTTTTTGCAATTTACGGCCTGTTTGAATATTAATAATCAAACAATATTTATAATCACAGAACTAGCTAGTTTTCAGGCGGCGAGGGTGGCTGGATTTCAATCTAGTATCTCTAGGCTTCTTACTAGAACTCGTCTAATCCTGATCTGATGTAACATACTTCGATAGCGTCCTCGCCTGGGAATCGTATCTGGGCAACTGGATTAGGAGTCAACTACATAAACCACTCTGCGACTGAAACCAAATATCTATTAATTATACAAGCAGAATCATTGTAAGTGCATGTTTGTTAGTGGTTTGAATCATTTTCGTAGTCATCAAAGTTGTATAGTGATTAAACGTCCCAACAGTGTAACTAGTGGAACTAGCAATGATGAAATAACTTAAAAATATTATTCTGTTTCCCTTTTTACGACCATTCGAAAAGTGGTTTTAGAAGTCATTTAGCACAAAAAGGATAAGCAATGCGTGCAAAAGATCTGAGTTACAGGTTAATTTACAGCAATCTCAGATTATTATTAATTTTCTTTCTTCCCTAGGACTGTATACCATTGGAACAACCTACCACCTACTGTTGCCCTCCTCCCTACCCCAGAGCAGTTCAGTGCAGCTATATCTAGCATTGAACATGTCTCGCCCTAGTTGTACAGCCCCCTGATCTATCTAACGTCAGATGAAGTAGAAAAATGTTGTCTTTGAAGTTGAAGCATATACAGCTACGTTAAAGCGACTTATGTATATTGTAATACAATGATGATAATTCAAATGAAATTCAATTTTAAATTTCATTTCAATAGATGAAGACGCAGCAGCAGCATGCAGCGGCTCCAGTAGAAACAACAACAACAAATATAAAAACCATAGAAACACGACAGTGACTTGAATCGATATAGAGTTTGTTAGTAATAGGCTAGGTGGGGGTCAATATTTTACAGATAAAATCGGGGGGGGGGGGGGGCATTATTTTATAAGGGGAGTCAGTATTTTATAGAAAGGGGTCATTATTTTATATAAAATAATGACCGGGGGTCATTATTCTATGGGGTTCACTTTACCACGTTACACCGGCTTTGTGAAATAAATGGATTTTGGAATTGCAGTATTTTTCAAAGTGTTGGTACATTAAATTCTAAAGATCAGTACTTACGCATCACTGAATGATTAACCGTATAAGTTAATTGATTTACAGAGAAAAACCATTCGTCGATCCGCATCGGTTATTCGTTTTCATAAAGGGGTTTTCAATTTCCCTTAATTTATATTTCATGAAGAGCCAAAAAAATGAGATAATTCATTATGGCAGTGGATTCCCAACCTTGAAAATATTTTAAAGATACGCTAAACAAAGAAAGATTATTTAAAAAAAAAATATGCGTTGTAAAGCTATGAAATACGAGTAACAAAATTATGTCTTAAACAACTGTGAATTTTGCATAATCATATGTTCAGTAGTTTTAATTTTATTCAGATTGTGTACCTTTTATTGGGACAACCCTCGTAAGTTATCTGTAACAAACAACAAAGTACGTTTCATAAACAATGTGTGTGCGTGTGCGTGTATGTCATTTAAAAAGGAGTATCTATGAATATAAATTAGCGAATGCGCTCATACACTATTGTATATAACGTATAACATCTTTCGAACAGTAGTGTTGATCATAACTGCATCTATGCATCGCCTTCTGCTCGTTGATCGTGACTGTTTTCCTTCTTCGAAGTTCAAATATTTTAAAATACTTTCATGTTAATATTTAGAATGAGATAATAATATTTATGTAAATTACTGTGCTAAGTGTGTAAATTACACACTTCATCATTTCAATCTATAGAGCTCGACTTGAAATATTATTCCAATATATCACGTCACTTTAACTTGTCACACGAATAAACTCTAAATTTTCTTTCTCTCCTGTAATCTGATTTTCTCTCAGATTAGGTAACTAGAAATTGCTGAGGTTTTGATGAACGCACAGCCAATTTGTTTAACCCTAGCATCTAATTATCAACAATATGACACAGTTGTGTCAGATTACATATCAATAGGTTGTTCTATCTCACGTAAGAACCGTATCTGAAAAGGAAAGGGGTCAGATTTGATAACAATGTGTACACAGTACCCCTTTTATGCGATTTTTCGGCGTTAGCTGTCTAAGCTCACTTTAGACATAATTTATTAACCAATGAAGTGTTGTAAATAATACTCGTATTATATTATTATGCAGCGGGAAAATTAAATAAACTATTTCGATTGGTAGCTATTTCCACCGAAGAGGCATCTAGCAGGGTGAAGTTCCTTAGTCCCGCAAAATATTTAAAATTAGTTTAGTTTAAGGCAAACCAGTCCCATTATATGAAAACCTGTCGCGGCAGTTTATGAAATGCAATTCTTATGGAAACACCGCATTAAAAGTTCTTGATGGACGTTATGTGAAAACCATCGTAAGGGATGGATCAAAATTTGTACTTGTGTAAATATTGAGTTGCGTTCTGTCTCTTTCTGTCCACCTGCCCACCCGCCCTTCCATTTGTCTGTCTGTCTGTCTGTCTGTCTGTCTGTCTGTCTGTCTGTCTGTCTGTCTGTCTGTCTGTCTGTCTGTCTTGTCTGTCTGTCTGTTTGAAACGGCAAAGAAAAAGACGCAAAAAGAGAATTCGATTTATTTAACGTATTCAGATTTAATCTGTATGACGTAGAAAAGAACAATTAGAAACGGTTTTAAGCCGTATCACACAGAAAGTAAAGGTTCTATGTAGGCGAATAAGAAATAAAGCACTATTAATTTATCATTTGCAGACACGTGTCAACTGTATAATATAGCTGTCAGCATGATCAGAGCAAAACTACATGACCTTCAGTGGATTTCAATCTAAATATTTTAATTTAAAACCAACAAGCTACAATTAAGTTCTACTGGCGTACTTTTATCGTATACCAGATTGAGTATACGCTCATGCGTTTATGTGTTTGTTTACTTATTTTATGAAACATTTGGATCTCTAAGATCACCTTTCTTCAATTAAACAATAAAAGTATTAAACGGTTGCCGGAGTGTGCCAGTTTTCTCTAGTTTTAGTTTGAAGGTTGGATAAAACTTGTTACATAGTATCCGCACGGGAGTGTGGTTAATTATGATCTGTACAACATTTGATTACTAATAAAAGTCTTTAACAAGAGGCGTCTGGGTGCTACAGTCATTATTTTGGCCGACTTCTTAAATACAATGCCACAGTGGATTTCAAGATACATAATTTGTACATTGCTAGTTATTTAATGATAGAAAGTATATTAACAAGAAAAGTCATATATATTTGTTATCAAAAACGTTAAAAAAAATAATCAGGAAAAGCCACATATAGAAAGTACTTCATGCTTGGTGATTAACCCATCTAAAGTTAATTGTCATGCTGGTCTCCGATAGATCAAGTACACACTATTTTGCTTGACAATGTAATTGTTTTATGATTGTGTGCTTTTGCATAAAACAATGTCGAATTGATTGGTTGGTTTGGCCTAATTCAATAAGATAACTTGTACCGGTTTGTTCATATGATAACCGGTTGGGGCAAGTGTGATGCGAAAACCCCACGGGTTCTCAATATCGTTAATTTTGGTGTCTATTTTAAAAAAGTAATATATGCATATCAGGAATCGCCACACTCACAAAACACAGCCTATTCAAGCAGCGAAAAAGGAGAAAGGAAGAGACAGAGCATGTTTATTATAAGTATACCAATTCAAATGCCTATGTTTAAATTGTAGGACGACACAGGTGCATTATAATTTTCCACATAGTCAATGACACTAATGTTTTTGTCAGATAAAAAAATTCGGAGAACACTCCTGGGTTGAAGGTTATAAAGCTGAGATTGGAAACCAGTCTCAAATCTCAAGCATCTGATTGGCTGAAATGGCGACCAGTAGCCTTTTCAGCCAATCAGATGCTTGAGATTTGAGACTATTTTCCATTCTTAGTTTTATTACCTTGGGCACTGGTGTTTCCTTGACCACAAATAAAAGAAACAACAGACAGTTGTCAATTTTAAGACTGAATCTTCAAAGAAAAAAAGCTTAATTTAAAAATTTCTTTTAATCAAGCAATGTTACACAGCTGGTCACATTTCTGTCTACAGAGTCTTATACTAAATAACCTTCACTGAAATGTATTTCTCAGTAAATTCTGGAATACATTTTTCAAAGGGAAATATGCATCTTAGGAATCGCTCAGAAAACACAGCCTTCCCACCCGCACAGCAAAAACAGAAGAGAGGAGAAGAGAGCATTTGTTTATAAGACTATCAATTTCAAGTAAGACATCACAACCAATTAACGAAAAAAAGAACCCTTGGGGTTACCGCCTTGGAATGGTCAGTGGAAAGCCAATTTGTCACTGGTTGGATTAAAACTAGGTTCTAGTTGGGTGCATCACCCTCACAGTTGCCCCCAACAGGTTTTCATATGAACAAACAAGTACAAGTTGTCTTGGTAAAATAACTCTAACCCACCCATTTCCTTAACAATGTTGCATGCAAATGCACACAAAAATATAAACATAAGAAATAAAGACAAGAGGGCCAATTGGCCCTAAATCGCTCACCTGTCAAACTTGACCTAGATATCATTGAGATAAACATTCTGACCAAGTTTGAAGAAGATCGGACCAAAATAAAGACCGCTAGAGTGCAGACAAGATTTTTATATAATTTGACCTAATGAACTAGATTTCAAGGTCACATAACCCAGTTTCAAACTTGACCCAGATATCATCGAAATATACTTTCTGACCAAGCTTGAAGAAGATCCAACCAAAATTAAGACTTCTAGAGTGCAGACAAGCTTTTTCCTTAATTTGACCTACTGACCTAGTTTTAAGGGTCACATGACCCAGTTATGAACTTGATCTAGATATCATTGAGATAAACATTCTGACAAAGTTTAAAGAAGATTGCACCAAAATGAAGACCACTAGAGTGCAGACAATATTTTTATATAATTTGACCTAGTGACCTAGATTTCAAGATCATATGACCAAGTTTCAAACTTGACCTAGATATCAACGACATAAACATTCTGACAAAGTTTCAGAAAGATCGGACCAAAATTAAGACCTCTACAGTGCAGACAAGCTTTTTCTTTAAATTGACCTACTGACCTAGTTTTAAGGGTCACATGACCCAGGTACGAACTTGATCTAGATATCATTGAGATAAACATTCTGACCAAGTTTAAAGAAGATCACACCAAAATTGAGACTGCTAGAGTGCGGACAAGATTTTTCTATAATTTGATCTAGTGACCTAGATTTCAAGGTCACATGACCCAGTTTCGAACTTGATCTAGATATCAATGAGATAAACATTCTGACCAAGTTTGAAGAAGATCGGATAAAAATTATGACCGCTAGAGAGCGGACAACAATTGTGAACGGACGACGGACGGACGGACGACGGACGCCGGACGAAGGGTGATCACAAAAGCTCACCCTGTCAATATGTGACAGGTGAGCTAAAAAAGGGCGGGTAATAAATGATATTAGCGAGACCACAGCACCTTGAGTCAAATCAGCAAGAACACGATGAGTTTAAGAGTTAAATTCCTACAACAATCTAAATTAAATGTGAATTTCCAAAACTTCAAAAATTGAAGAAGTTTGTGACAAGAAATTTATTTAACAACCATAAATTTGTAACTGAATGATTGATTTCTTACAGATAAGATAGATTGGCTGGTGAGGTATTAGAGCGTTCATTTTCTACAAAAGTTAGGCTATATCACGTTAAATCTCAATCTCAATCAGAAATAAAGAGCAGATATTCCTGAAGCAAACAACATCGAATAGTTTAGTATATCATATAGGATATGCTTCGATAATAAAGCATTGTGTTCTGCTTAACCAATCAAAGATTATGATTTAATAGAAGATACACATGTGCGTTTATTGTACACTAAAATCATGCATTTTGAACAAATGATCTAAATCCAAACAAAAGGAGGCTTTTGCCAAGGTTTTATCACTTCAGGTGAAGTGTTTAATAATTTAAGTATAAAATGAACACGAATGGTGTATTCCATCAGGAATATTTTTATTAAATATTATAGATTTCTGATTATATTTTTTATTTATTACATAACCTAACAAGTAAAACCATTTTCGTTAATTCACTTTCGCTCGCTTTGTAGGGCGGAGTGTTAAACTCGGTCGCTTCGGGTGATTAAAAAAATTACCTAACCTTGTCCGAGTTGCCAAAACCAAGTGGTTACTAGGAAATCATTTGAACTTTAACTGCGATAGAGTCTTGAAAATTTTCGAAATATTTGAAAAAAGTAAAATACGCATATCAGGAAATATCCCATTCAGAAGACACAGCCTCTCCACAGAGCCAAGAAGAAGAGAAGAAGAGAGAGCATGGTTTATAAAATGACCAATTTCAAAACAGCCACAACAAACAATAAACAAAAATGAGAACCTTACGGGTTACCGCCTTGGAACGGTTAGTGACAAAACAATTTGCCACTGGGGTTTAAACCAGGTTCTACGGTGCACCTACCTCACACTTGCCCCAGCAGGTTCTCATATCAACAAATAAGTACAAGTTGTCTTGGTGATATAACTAAAACCCACCCATCATCTCAACAATGTTGCATGTAAAAGCACACACACACATATAAACATAAGAGGCTAATAGCATTACAAAGAGGTGGGTACTCAATGATCTTACCGAGACCAGAGTTCCAAGAGTCAAATTAGCAAGAACAGGGATAAAAGAAGAAGGTTATTTTAAGAAAATATTTCCCAATAAACCTTCATAATCTCTTAAACTCCTGCCACCGTCGTGCAACCAAAGAGGCAAGCGATCAACTGTAGATGGGTTGATCACTAGGCCTGCAGAGCGCTGTAGAATACCATGTTGATAACCTTTCTCTTTGAATTTGCATATAGTTTTTACGAATAACCGGGAGAAATTAACATTGCCTTTAACTTTCTTAAGTTTGTAAATTAAATCTCCATAAAAAAACTGGCTGTGAAATCATTGTTGCAATAGTGATTTTAAACTGCACCTGTATTAATATGGATATCTGCGATAAAACTTGCAAATGGTTTTTCTTAATTTGTGATACCGATAACCTTGTTTTAAAAGTTTTTCTGTAATGCAAAGATTACGTTTATTGAAATTATTAACATCGTTGCAAGCTCTAGAATAGCAAACAAGTTGTGAGATATAAACCCCGTAAGATGTTGCACGAGGAACATCGCCGTCTGAAAACGGAAAAATTTACTATACTTAAATTAAGATTATCTCATTTTTCATATATTTTAGTAGTGATATATCTATCCATTTTAAATAGGAAGATTAAGATCAAGAAAGTTTGCTTGCTTATCAAATCAATATATGACGTCATTCATGTAAATGTTTTTAGTGGATCTATGTTGAATGAATTCACAATTTTTGTGAACAATTACTTTGTACTATGTTTTTTTTCTTTTATGCTGAGGGTGGTAAATGGTTTAACTGATTATAATGATGTATGTCGGCGTCTGGGACAGTTTTATTCGATCTTCTAGAAATTCAAAATGGCTGTGTTGCCCGTGTGATAAATGTCATGTATATTCATACCAAATAATCAATGATTCAGAAAGTAACGGTTAAAAATGATGGTAAAGTGAAAAGTTGATTTCATTTGAGAAGTTGCGTGTTTGCCTGAAGTTATCATCTTTAAATATGTGTTTTTGTTTTTTAAA
Source organism: Corbicula japonica (assembly GCA_038501625.1). Lineage (NCBI taxonomy): Eukaryota > Metazoa > Mollusca > Bivalvia > Venerida > Cyrenidae > Corbicula > Corbicula japonica. Next base: position 942,274 of record JAZAYU010000171.1, read on the forward strand.
CTTGACAACGCGGGTGACAAGTGTTAAGTGCACGATATGTAACTAATGTAGTAATATACCAACAATTTATTTGACTTTTCGTAACACTCCCATTCCGTGCGTTATCTGGTAAGTTATCATAAAAAATAAATACCGGTACTACCTTATGATATTAGTCTAAAAGGAAACACCTGCGATTGTCTTACTAGGACAAACATGATCAAGTCGTTTTTTGCACAAGTCTTATAAACAGCAGAGTCAATATGTAAACAGCGTATGCTTGATGATCAAGTACTGAAAAGTTAACTTAATATGCATATATTTCATTTTTCCTTTCTTCATTGTAATCATTGTGAAACCTAATCATTGATGTCTCCACAAGATATCAAGCGAGAACAAAATGTTTTATTCATGACATCCTAGTTACTAATTAATCAGTACTGACAGGGGCCAGTATCTCAAAGATATCGTAAGTGTAAAATTATTCGTAACGTCATCTTACGGCATTCGTAGCCAAATTTTCCTCTATCTCGAAGAACTCGCAAGTTGCGAAGATTCGTAAACTTGGTCGTAACATACGGTAAAAAAATCGACCCCTTAACGTTCTCGTAACTTAATAAACTGCGCAGATTCATCATATTCTCAGGAGATTAGTCTGAATTTTTGTACTTGCTCAATATTTATTTAAACAAATTTATTTTTTAAATGTACCTTATAGATAAAAATGAAAATTTGAAAGCTACCAAATACGACAAATATGAATATACTAGTATTGCAAACTCGGTTCGATTGAGCCAGGTCATTGGCAGTAATGGAAATGCATATTACTAACCATGCTGTCTAGTCACGGGTTGAGCACAACTAAATAATCAATGAACTCGTATAGCTTCGTTAACACTGTCCCTTTATACAGCCCCGGTGCGTCCTGGTTAAGATGTCGGGGTCAACCGGCACAACAGCCGTAGCGACAGCGGTAAAACTCGTATTGAATCGGAATTAACCGGCGATAACCGGGCAGTGGGCCCGGTGTTGTTTAAAATTTTAATACAACCGGGACTCACCGGGAGCAAAAACAAATTCCGGCTTATTTCGGAGAGATCCGGTGCATTACCGAAGCTCTTACGGCATGATCCGTCTCTCCTCCCAAAGACCACAGGGTCAAACTGTATTAAACCGTTATGTCCTCTGTCCAAGTTGGAGATATGGTGACTCCCGCTGGTCGAAATACGGTTTGGCATGGTAGCAGCAGGTAAAAGTGACGGTGGAGTCTGGATAGGGCTACTTTAAAAGCCGGTGGATGCCGATTCAATTTTTTTTTACTTATGAAGCCGTATTTAAACCATGATTTTATATTTGAAATTTATTCATCCCGATTAATTGCGGGCTTTCCCGGCGTAGATAAGGTTGTGTCCTGTTGGTCCCTGTGTACAAGCCGGGACGCACCGGGGCTTTATACCTGCACAAGGCTTCACGAATCTTACCGGTACATCCGGTTTCACCTGCTTCAATAAACCGGCACGCATTGGGACAATGTGAAGCGGGTAAAGTACCATGGACGTATAAAGTTAGAAAAGATACACACAAACAGGTGACATACGGACGCACGATAGATGATAGACGGACGCACGATACGTAGAAGATGCACGATAAGCGATATACGTTTATGACATACGATAGAAGGTATATCTACTTTTTACGAAAATGGTCTTTGAGCGGTGCAAACCTACGCAGAATAAATATAATGGTCGTCTGTATTCCTGCCTTGCCAATCTTTTAAAAGTATTATTATTGCTATCAATTGAAAAACAACAACAACAAAGTAGGATTTTAACAATCAGTAAAACCTAGATTTACACAATAAAACTGAAATCGTATGCACTTGTGATGAATTTCCATGACAGTTATTGATAATTCTCGTTTTTAACTGCTGATAAACATCTCAATCAAAATTATCATAGATTCTTACATTCTCAAAAGATAATGGATTGAAGCAACGGCGATTAAATTCACGATTGTTGTTAGAATAGAAATATTAAATTGCCGCTGGTCCACATTTGGCCTTTGTTTACAGGCAGTCTTTAGCACAGGTTGGACTGTATTTTGTTTGTTTGTTTTAAGTAAGTTTGCCTTTGTCATGAATGTCAATCTAAAAGTCGACGGGACTCAAACTGTTAACTTCGGGTCGTTTTTTATATATTTTTAATCGCTTGTAGTCTCAGAAATGATAAGTGACTTTATGCAATACGTCCACCTTATTTGTTAATTTTTTTATGTATTGAATTTGAAACAGACAATGTCTTACAATTCACCATAGATTTATAATTTTAACGACATTTTGCACAACGTAGGTGGTTTGCACTGGCCCCAAATAATCCACAAAGTAGACAATTTTGGCCCAGTACATAATTAGGATCGTTGAATAAATAAACATTTTGCTCTGAAAGGTTTACTATATGCCGATATTTCACATGTCAATTACGTCATTATATGCCTTGTGTAATTCTTACGAATTCGTAACTTTGGGACGCGTTACGAGAAAGCTAAGTGGTGTTTCGAGATACCCGTGTAACGTTACCTTAGCGCCTTCGTAGCGATTTCGTAACGCATACCGTAACTTACGATACGAACATTTTTTCGAGATACTGGCCCCTGTTTCGTAGGTCAGTCTCGCATATCAAAAGTTGCACGTTGCGAGTGACAGAAAAACTTCGTGTAATATTGGATATCTATAAAGATGTTGTTCAGCTGATAAATCATATTAGACGAGCAGTTTTGCTAGTCCGTTTGTCAAATATGCTTTTTTGACCTAGACACGGGTCCAAATATATCTGCGTAATGTAAAAGAAAAGAGAGAACATAAAACTTTTATCGTTTGTAATCAACATTGGCCATTTTTACAGATGGTTCTTGTGATAAATATACTTTATGGACCTGTCAAGACCTTATCGAGAAGCTCACATTATTATTATGTGATATCTATGTGAGATTTTGTACTTCTATTTATATTATAAACAGGTAAAAGGCATTTCAATGGTTACTAATTATGCACTTCTTGCTGATCTGTTTTTATACTGTTATAAAAAAGATATAATGTTATCTCTTTCTACCGAACATCAAGATGACATTATTATAGCCTTTAACAAAATCTCGAGGTTCCTTGATGTTTTATTGTATATAGATAATAACAATTTTTCATCTCTGGATAATAAACTTTACCCTAATAAGCTATAGCTTAATAAAGAATACAGTTCAGATAGGCAAGCAAACTTTCTCGATCTTACTACTAAATTCATAAGAAAAGAGATGAATTTTAATATATACTCGGCAAATAAGTTCTGCACACTTGGACATTTTATAAAATATCTTTTTAATTTCACCATACACAACAAAATGATACATTCCAAATAAATCAGCAATTCAAAGTCAACAATGTAAAAAAGTCAGAAATGAAATCCGATAAATACTTTATAAGCAATTCATTGTTAAAGCCACTGGGGGTTACTACACAAAAGTTGCAAAAATCGCTAGACTTATACTGAGTAAATTCACCACGATGAATCCGGCATTCTTTCAAGCGGCTTCGCACGGAATTTAACAGCCGACGACATTTCAGTTGTGGAATTAGGTTCCATTCGTGAACAAGAGAACCGGGTAAATCAACTAGCTTCACCAACTTCACGTGTTCTGTCTTGTTTAGAAAGAGGTCTAGGTGTCCGGTTTGGTCCGACATTTGCCATGACGGTCAAATTAACGAAAACCTTCCTTGTTGACCATGAGAAATAAATTAATTTGAAAAACAATGCAGATGTGTTTTGCTCAAATAAGATTATGTGTTGATTGAATTGGATGGTTGCTTTTATACACTTTATAATCTGGATGCTTTGATTCATTTATACAGAATGGAAACTTTTCGAATCATCACTAAACTGTTTTGTCATACATTTAGGTCAATGAGTGAGACAATGTGATACTTTAGTTAATAAAAACATAAGTTTGGGCGTAATTCTGGAAAAGGCTTGGTATCAAATTTTGATAACCAACTGTTACTATCATTACAGTGCATATACATAATTGCTTAAAACAGACACTGGTGAAATGTTGAGTGATTTCATAGATTTCACACCTCTACCTTGATACGGCAAATTTTGCAACTTTTGACTGTTGACCCCTATCATACTCAAAATGACATTTCTCGCTTATTTACCAACCAATTTTAATTTGGTTTTTGTCTTTCACTCCTCAAACAATTAATCTTTATAAACATGTAAGAATTTAAACCAGTTATTTGCTATATTTTAAAATTTACTCAAAAGAACACTTGTGTGCAGAACTTTTTTTGTTGGGTATAGTAAAATTTTCCGGTTTTATACGGCGATGTTCCACGTACATCTTACGGGGTTTATTCAATCCCAATCCGCATTTATTAGTTTATTTCTAAAGAGAACATGAATTAAATCAAATAGATGAAATGGTGAAGGTTCAGGAAAGGAAGATGACAGCGTCATGGGTAAAAATGTCACATCATTACAGAGCCATAGGTAATAATGATAATGACAAGGGCGGTATGAAATGAATGTAATAATTATAAATAGACAAAATGGTGTAGGTTCAGGAAAGGAAGATGACAGCGTCAACGTTGAAAATGTCACATCATTACAGAGCAATAGGTAATAATGAAAATGACAAAGGCGGTATGAAATGAAATAAAATAATTATATTTAAAAATTGTTATTATATAAAAAAAAATCTTAACAAGCAATGTTTTTGATTGTACGAGTCGGTTAATATTTATTAGTACGTTTTTCCAACATAATTCTCATTAAACTATTTCTTAGAACTACAAAAATACAAATATTTCTGAAACTTTACTCTTGTCTCCTTGCGGTTAAATTCCTAAAGTAAGCACAAATATTCGTCGCGCTCATGGCGCGCCGGTGTAACGTTGTAAAGTGACCCCCATAGAATAATGACCCCCCGGTCATTATTTTATATAAAATATTGACTCCGCGGTCATAATATTATGACTGGGGGGTCATAATATTATGACTCCTCACACGTAGAAAAATGACCCCTCACGTAGAAATATGACCCCCTATAGAATAAGGACCCCCGACCCAAACCTCTATGGTACACTTAATTATCTCCATCGATAGGCATCGAGGAGGAGTAATGGCACCTGTCCGTGCATGCGTCCGTACGTGCAGGTTTTTTGACTGCAATTAGACGGAATTGATCCAAGCTTCAGGGATTACCACTACCGATGCCTATTTGTGTGGAAAGAAAAAATGGTTAAGGTCTCCGACCGAGAATCACTTACCCCTCACCGTTGTGAGTTCGATGCCTACCAGGGTCGTGTATGGGTGACAGGCATACATACTGTGCGGCGCTCAGTTTATCATTTAAAACACAGGCGCTGGACTGCATAGGAACGTTCCACCAACAAGATACGCAACTACTTTTTGCAATTTACGGCCTGTTTGAATATTAATCATCAAAAAATATTTATAATCACAGAACTAGCTAGTTTTCAGGCGGCGAGGGTGGCTGGATTTCAATCTAGTATCTCTAGGCTTCTTACCAGAACTCGTCTAATCCTGATCTGATGTAACATACTTCGATAGCGTCCTCGCCTGGGAATCGAATCTGGGCAACTGGATTAGGAGTCAACTACATAAACCACTCTGCGACTGAAACCAAATATCTATTAATTATACAAGCAGAATCACTGTAAGTGCATGTTTGTTAGTGGTTTGAATCATTTTCGTAGTCATCAAAGTTGTATAGTGATTTAACGTCCCACACAGTGTAACTAGTGGAACTAGCAATGATGAAATAACTTAAAAGTATTATTCTGTTTCCCTTTTCACGACCATTCGAAAAGTGGTTTTAGAAGTCATTTAGCACAAAAAGGATAAGCAATAAATGCAAAAGATCTGAGTTACAGGTTAATTTACAGCAATCTCAGATTATTATAAATTTTCTTTCTTCTCTAGGACTGTATACCATTGGAACAACCTACCACCTACTGTTGCCCTCCTCCCTACCCCAGAGCAGTTCAGTGCAGCTATATCTAGCATTGAACATGTCTTGCCCTAGTTGTACAGCCCCCTGATCTATCTAACGTCAGATGAAGTAGAAAAATGTTGTATTTGAAGTTGAAGCATATACAGCTACGTAAAAGCGACTTATGTATATTGTAATACAATGATGATAATTCATTTTAAATTTCATTTCAATAGATGTAGACGCAGCAGCAGCAGCATGCAGCGGCTCCAGTAGAAACAACAACAACAACATATATAAAAGCCATAGAAACACGACAGTGACTTGAATCGATATAGAGTTTGTTAGTAATAGGCTAGGTGGGGGTCAATATTTTACAGATAAAATCGGGGGGTCATTATTTTATTTGGGGAGTCAGTATTTTATAGAAAGGGGTCATTATTTTATATAAAATAATGACCGGGGGGTCATTATTCTATGGGGGTCACTTAACCACTTTACACCGGCTAATAACGATAAAATATAGACAATGAACAAAAAATCCACATGTTATTTAATCAGGTGTTCACTTTGCCGCAGTATATAAATTACACCAAGCAGTAAAGTGACAACGAATACATTTGCTTACTTTATGAAGATTTTGAACTTTGCTAGACAATTAGTTAATAATATCTCCACTATATTATGAAAGATATACACCTAAATGCAAAATAGGTGCTACGAATTCTTATGTCTTTCATAATGATACATAATATCTCCTCATATTAAACTCTGCGTCAATATGGGTATATGATTCATTACATATTGGGATTGTTTTTTTCTATCTTCTTGCATTGTTAGTAATCGTCATCGTATAAATTAAATTTCATGTAATATCTTAAATTTAAAGTCTATTTTCACCTGATCCGCAGGCACCAACTATGTCTTTATTTGAAATGTTTATGTGTATGATGCTAAAATAAAAACTCTTATGTAATTGCAAAAATATTAATCAACTTTCTTGGTTACTGTTTTTGTCTTTTGTCTTTAACGAAATGCTGAAATTTGTTTTATTACGCAAAGCGAAACAGACCTCTGAAAAAACATAATTATTCTCAAAACTAATTATGAAACAGATAATTATTATTGTTTATTGTCAATTGCATTCTTTAAAATATGAGAAGCCGAGGGATATTGGGCAAACCAGCAAAAGAAAAACAAACTTATACCCACAAATAAGAAATTAATGGACACAATTCAACACGAACACGCGAAATTCAACACGATCGTGTGGTTAGTTATCAACCCGTTTTTCAATCAGACCATCATAATACCATTTAACTTTTTATTGTTACCAGCGCATAGAAACCGAACATTTACAGAAAAACGATAGCTCTTTTGACTGACCTTGATACTTGATTTTGAATATTGTTGAAAAAAAAGCAATATATGCATATCAGGAATCGCCACACTCACAAAACACAGCCTCCCCACGCAGAGAAAAAGAAGGGAGGAAGAGAGAGAGAGAGCGCATGTTTTATATAAGTATGTCAATTCAAATAGGACGCCTCAAACAAATAACGAAGAAGAGAACCTTTGGGGATACCGCCTTGGAACGGTCAGTGGCAAAACAAATTGCCACTGGGGGTTTAAACCAGGTTCTAGGGTGCACCAACCTCACACTTGCCCCAACAGGTTCTCGTATCACAAAACAAGTACAAGTTGTCTTGGTGAAATAACTCCAACCCACCCATCGGCTCAACAATGATGCATGCAAAAGCACACAAACATATAAAACATAAGAAGCTAATAGCATTGCAAAGCCAAAGGGTGGGTACTCAATGATCTTACCGAGACCAGAGCACCTGGAGCAAAATCAGCAAGAACACGATGACAGGGATAAAAGAAACAAATCGAGCTTCTAGGTTCTTTTAGGAAAAGATTTGCCCATAAACCTTCATAAACTCTTAAACCCCTGCCACCGTCGTGCAACCAAAGAGGTAAGCATAATGATCAACTGTAGATGGGTTAATCACCAGGCCTGCAGAGCGCTGTACAATATCATGTTGGTAACCTTTTTTTTAAATTTACAGATGGTTTTTACGAATAACTGGGAGAAATTAACATTGCCTTTGATCTTCTTAAGTTTATAAATTAAATCTCCATAAAAAACTGGCTGTGAAATACCTTGTTGCATTAGTGATTTTAAACTACACCTGTATTTATGAATTAGATCTGGGTATCGGCGATAAAACTTGCAAAAGGTTTTCCTTAATTTGTGATACCGATAACCTTGTTTTAATACTTTTTCTGTTATGCAAAGATTACGTTCATTGAAATCATTCACATCGTTGCAAGCTCTTGAAAAGCGAACAAGCTGTGAGATATAAACCCCGAAAGATGTTGCACGAGGAACATCGCCGTCTAAAAACAGAAAATTTACTATATTAAAATTAAAATCGACTATTTTATCATATATTTAAGTAGTAACGTAACCATTTTCAATGGACAGATTTAGATCTAGAAAGTTTGCATGCTTTTCTGAAGAATCGCTTTAATCAGCTGTAGTTCTTTAGGATAAATCTTATTAACCAGTGATGGTAAGTGGTTATTATCTATATTAAATAAATCGTCAAGGTACCTAGAGGTGTTGTTAAAAGCTGTAATAATATCATATTGATGTTCGGTAGAAAGAGACATAAAGTCTCTTTCATAACAGTATAAATACAGATCAGCAACAAGGGCTGCACAATTAGTAGCCATTGGAATGCCTATAACTTGTTTATAAATAGAGGTATCAAATCTCAAATAAATATTATCAATAGAAATGAGAGCGCCTGCATTACAAGCGATAAATGTTTTATTTTCTCTAGCAAAAGTTTTTTCAAAAAGACTGGTAAGCTTGTCTTTTATTAAATTATAAGGAAGAGAAGTATATAAAGTTGAAAAATCATAAGTAGACAAACAGAACGCCTGAAAATTATTTGATTTAAGCTTCTTCAAAACGTCATTTGAATTTTTTATAGACCAAAACAAATTTTTGCCAGTAGTGAAATAAAAGAAGGAAATACGCTCATATATGCTTTTGCGTGTAAAACATTACGAGGAAGCTATGAAATTTTGTAAGTAGCTATCGGTCTTAATTCTTTTAATGAATACTAATAGCAATAAAATGATTAATGGCTATACTTCGGAAGAGTATACCGACCCCTTATATTTTTTGTATAGATATGAGAAAATTATGGAGTTATATACTATAAAAATAATTAAAATCAAGAACGTTATATTATACGCAAAACGTATCTGTTATTTATTATAATTTAAAATATTTTGAAAAATGATGTTTTTTTTGTTTTATGTCAAGATATGTTAGTATTAAATAACTGGCAAAAGCAATAAAAATATTCGGTCTAATTTACAGCATATTAAAATTGTTAAACATATGTATTAATAATATATAATTGTATGTTATCATCTGCCATAAAAAGTTAGGGTGTTCCGTTGGGGCCATAATTGTTTCGCCCTGTCGACCTCTTGGGCGGGACCATAAAAACGCGACAACGAGACCGCGAAACCACGATGCGAGATCGCAAAAAACACGATAAAAAGTAACGAAAGTACGATGCTGGTAGATACTCGCATGCTACTTTCGCGACCTCGCAAAGTATCGCGCCCTCGCGTCTTATTTAGGCGATCTCTCGTCGTGCTATCACGTTCTGAGGACAGCGAGACCATGAAAACGTGATAGCACGACGAGAGATCGCCTAAATAAGACGCGAGGGCGCGATATTAAAATCGTGCCCTTGCTATCGTACTTTCGCGATATCGCTCCGTTGTTTCGCGATCTTGCATCGTACTTTCGTGGTCTCGCTCTCCTGAAGGTCAGCGAACCGAAAACTTATTGCTTTTTAATGTTTGATCTATAGGAATTCTTGGGATTCTCTTGATTTATTACTCTTAAGGCATTATAAGGCATGGTCTTCTGATCGAGTTCATTTAGACACACAGGCCATGCTAACATGACAGTTTGCTTCTGCCTTAAATTTCAAATTGATGGTTTTTACCCTTGCCTGTTGACTAATTGACTTGTGTGTAACCTGTTAATTTGCATTCTTTCAAAAGAACATTGTATTTTTCTTATATTTGATGGTTTGGATAATGGTGATCCAGAAATTTTCAATATGTTTTGTTTTAAGAAAGATTTTAACATTTCTTAGCTATTTTGACCATACATCTTTTGTTTATGTCTAGAGTAGATCCCTAACTTCGTACTTTCGCGATTTCGCATCGTGTTTTCGCGTTTACGTGGTCTCGCTATCCCGAGGCTGAGACCATGAAAACAGATTCTAGAACGCGAAACAACGATGCGAGGTCGTGTAAGTACGACGCTAAAGCGCGGTATTAATTTTAGCGTCCTCGCTTCGTATATTTGCGACTTCGCTTCGTTTTTTTTGCGCGCGATATTTTTTGCATCTTCGTTTCGCGATCTCGCATCGTTGTTTCGCGATTTCGCATCGTGTTTTCGCGTCTTCGTGATGAGGTCGAAGTGGCGAAACAACGATGGACCCGTAGGAACACCGTAGTAAGTTGATACATGAGGAGGAATATGTAATTTTCTATTTCTCTCAAATTATATATTATAGTTATCATTTAAGTCGTGTTCCAATTTTAGTTATATTATATTTATGATATAGCAAGTTGTTTGTTACAATGACATACATATTTCGCAGAATATTATTTCGATTTTTTAAGAAGGAACTTGTATTTCAGTTAAAATAAACACAGGACTTCTGGTCAGATAACTTTTATTACAGCAATAAAAATTAGGAGATAAATATAAAATATATGTATAAGATTAATAAAAATATACAAACATATAGTGATATTATGCATATTCCTTACAATTTTACCCTTATAAAACATTTAAGGGGGTCAGTATACTCTATCGTTCTATACATTTTATACCTCGTAAACATCAGTAACATGAAATGAAGTTGTTCGTGTAGCCTAACACGCGACCTTGTCCTGATCAGATAGAGTCGCTCGCTTTCTTACAGGATGATATTAATTTGTTATTTAGACATGTTACCTGTGTTTTCAATTTTATGTTTTTGATCGGGTATCTATTTATTAACACGTAAGGTGACTGAAATATAGACTAAAATATTGAAATTATTCATATACCATTAAATGAAATAGTTATAACTTATAGGAGCACATTTCACTGTAAAGGGGTTCTTTGATACCAGCTTTGATTGAATGTACAATAAAACACTTAATACAATCCTCGTAGGTTTTTAAACTGTTTATGTATTATAAATAACAAGAAAAGATAAACGGCGTTGATGGAAAAGATTTTTATATATAAGAAAGAAAGAAATATTGAGCGGCGAAGCAGACACAGTTTAGATATTTTAAATATAGCAGTTTACGAGCCATCTCTGCCTTCGTAGTATGACCTAGGGATTAAGCGATCGAGTCATGGAACCCCCATAAATTCATTAAAAGTGTCTGTCTAAAAACTGTTGAAGCTGCTTCAACGATTTCGTCTGGTGATAATACGTCGATGAAAGAAGCAATGTCTTACATTAAGTCTTGATCGACATTAATTCAGTTTCAATAAAAAACCTCTTGTAGAATTAGAATTAGAGATGAATAAATGAAATATATTAAATATAAATAATAAAAACTTGTTGAAAGAGCGAAATCTACCCACTTTTACGTAAATTAAACATTTAAAAATTGTGTCCCTCCCGTGTATTGAACCTGGGGCTTTCGTTTGTGAGGCGAGTGGGATGACCACTTCACCCAAGAAGATTTGTGTTTCTGGACTTGAAATTAACAATCAGTATCAAAGGAACTAGAAAGGAACCAGTAAGAACTAGAAATATCTGCACTTCTCTGTCGTTTTACACTGTGTATTGTTCGCAAGTAATTACCTGACACCCATAAATATTCCATATAAAATCGTATTTAAGCCATCAATTGACTTAACTTGTTATTTATACCGTAAATATTTTTTGTTTTTCTCATATACAATTATCGCTTTTAAAAAGGAAAATGCCCGAACATGTACGTGCCAGGTAAATACCCACGCACAATATAAAATCATTACGGTAATCATAAACAACACCCACTAACAACCAATCGAAGAAACAATCTATTTGATTTTCCCGCTGCATAATAAGTTTTATTTACAACATTTCATTGGTCGAAAAACTAGGTCAAAAGTGAGCTTAGATAGCTATCGTCAAAAAATAAAAAAGGGAAATAGGCGTATCACAGATGGCCGAATCAAGAAAACACAGTCATCCCACAAAGCGAAAAAAACAGAGACAGAGAGGAAAAGAGGGCATGAGTTTATAACATGATCAATATCAGCAAAGTTACTAAAAACGACAAACGAAATGGAGAACCCGGGAGGATACCGCGATGCAACACTTTACCACTGAGGTTTGAGACCAGTGTCTAGGGTGCACAAACCTCACTCTGGTTTCTACCAACAGCTTCACATATGAACAAATAAGCAATACTGCATGCAAAAACACACGAATATATAAAACGTAAGAAGCTAAGTTTTGAATTACAAAGGACCTCGGTGTTAATATTATCAGGAAATCAAATAAAACTGTAAGCTTGATTTCTTGGTAGTATGAACACTGATGTCCTTTGTAATTCAAAACTAAGAGGCTCACAATTATTTTCTCCAGTTACATCAGATTTTAGCGCAGACATATTCTGCTATTTATGCTTTAGTCGTTCATTACAAATAAAGTCCTTTTCAAAACCTGTGCGTTAATGTCTCTTTGAGGTGCTGATAAACTGAACTGCAACATACACACGTCCAGACCTACGCTGATATTCCTCATTTTGTTTTTCCCATCACCTTTCCTTTTATTGTTTGACTCTCTTTAGATAAAGAAACGATTAATTCTCGAAAGTGCATACTAAAGAACATTGGAATTGGAGTGGTTATTGCCTACTGGTTATGATAATTGTTATCATTGTTACAATTACAGCTTTTAAGTAATTGTTTAATCAAAGCGGCAAAATGTTTTGCCTTGGAATAGAAAGTTGACATGAACGCAGTCTATAGATATATTGTCCACGAATTGTAAAGTTACGATGCAAACAATTGTTCGTTTGTTTACTGTAGATTTGGTAGTTAATGACTCAGCTTTGACTTAACTCAGCGCAAGGTTTTTTTTAAAAGTTCTTAAAATTAAAAGTTTTAATTATAAAACAGTTTTCATCACATTCAACATTTATTTCCCCGTAATCAATTTTGTTAAGGGTATATATGTTATTGAGCAAAACAATGTCCAGTTGGTAAGAAATTTAAACGCTTTATGTCTACTTTCGGTGTTTTGATTTTTAATCTAACTGGGGGCGTACCCGCACAGTCACGGCGACAGCGCCTAGAACCTGAAATTTTGACAACGCAACCAATTAAGCTAGCAGGGACAACCCCCAATATTTATTTCCCCGTAATCAATTTTGTTAAGGGTATAATATTTTATTGAGCAAGGCAAAGTCCAGTTGGTAAGAAATTTAAGCGCTTGAACATTTATGTCTACTATCGGTGTTTTAATTTTAAATATTGCCTCTAACTGGGAGAAAACCCGCAACGTCACAGCGACAGCCCCAAAGACCTGTTAGTATGTTATTGAGCATGGCAATGTCCAGATGGTAAGAAATTTAAACGCTTGAACATTAATATCTACTTTCGGTGTTTTAATTTAAAATCTTACTAGAACTGAACCCTCACCATCACGGCGACGGCGCATAGAACCTGAAATTCCGACAACGCAACCAATTAAGCTGGCAGGGACAACACCCAATATTTATTTCCCCGTAATCGATTTTGTTAAGGGTATAAAATGTCATTAAGCAAGGCAATGTACAGTTGGTAAGAAATTTAAGCGCTTGAACATAATAAATGTCTACTTTCGGTGTTTTAATTTAAAATGATATTGCATCTAACTGGGAGCGAACCCGCACCGTCAGGGCGACAGTGCCTAGAACCTGAAATTCCGACAACACAACCAATGAAGATAGCAGGGACAACACCCAATCAAAGGTTGATCGGATAGCCCTGATATACGTTATCATCTTTGCATGATGTCGGTTAATTTACTGATAACAGTATTGACTATATGTACGGGGAGACTTTACAGCCGTCACACTGCACACATAGCGATACTGTAAATTTCAAATGATATTGACTCTAACTGGAAGCGAACCCGCACCGTCATGGCAACAGCGCCTAGCCTTGCAATTCCGACAACGCAACTAATTGAGCTAGCCGGACAACCCTTAAAAGGTTGATTGGATAGCACTGATAAAACCGAAAAGGTATGATGTAATGCAAAATACTTTTAATATACATATATTGTAATCTGGGCTACCGACAAAGCCTATAAAAGTCGATGGGATTCGACTTTCTTAATTTCATCCAAAACATACATGTACAATAAAAACAATATTTTGTTACTTGTAGTGAGATATTGATGGAGTATATTTTTAGTGATGTTAAACAGCGATATCACAGTGTACGAATTCCCAATTCCGAAAGTAATCAAGTAGGCTGGGAAAACGTTAAGTGAATAACAACAGACATCGCAATCTGACAAGTCGGGACTTAAGTATGTGTACGCGATGATTTCTCAATAAAAAGTGATAAAATAACATATCTCAGACAAATTCAGCAAAATGCAAGCGTATTATTATTGTCTCAAATGTTTTCATGAGTTTCTAATGTAAAGTGTTTTCATGAGCTTTTAATAATCGCAAATGGAGATAACTTTTTTGGATATCTGTTATCAAAGAGAATATTAGTAGGTTCTGATGTATTTATAGGCAAGGTTAGAAAAAAAACAGCTGTACGAATCAGTGAAACAAGTTCATTTCTACAATTCAAGAAACCGAGAATGTGCGTACTAACGTACTAACATTGTAACAAGAGTTCATACGAAAAGAGACCTGTATTATGGCTATCACTCGTCCCTACGACAGCTTTCAAAACACACAAAATTTAGTTTTTTAAGGATATGCATCTGGTGTAAATAGTTTTTGAGAATCAATGGATTTTTTTCACAATACAAATTGAACAAAACACCGGAATTTACTGCTAGTAAAAATAGAAAAAAAGTCTACCGAATGTTCACATTGCTTGTCTTCTATTTATCATATTGAATTCTGTTGAAATAGATTAAAAGGGAACTTTGAATGCTAAACAACAGGACAAATATGAAACTATTGCAGATTCGGTTTGATTTAGACTGCTCAGGGGCAGTAATGGAAATGCATATTACTGCCCTTTACTGCCCACTCCGTCTAGGCTCGGGTTGGGCCCAACTCAAATTTACACCAATAAACAGTACAATTTTTTATCCATCCCAAACGATGGTATGCATATGGCAGTGAACATGGAACATTCAATGTTGTATTTTTAGATTTAATCGTTTAATTTAAATTAATGATCCCATATTCTTGATACAGACGAATTGTCGCTTAAAATGCCCTACCGACAATTTTCTGCATGCGCGTAGCTGCCTATACGTGATTTAGCGGCTAAATCCACGTCAAACTTCTGAACGCTCGAAGTGCATCAAACTGTCCAGTTGTTTTCAGAAGTTTCCGTGAGCGACATTCCCTATCACAATTATGAATTCGCTTGAATGGGCGGCTGGCTACGCTCATGGTTTAACATGTTTGCAGATTTTCAATGAACAGAGCAAACTTGTCGCCATATTGCTCTTTTACTGTGTTTTTCAATAGCATCATAGCTTTTATGTTATGCGCTTAGCAAAACACGATATAAAAACTAATTTGTTCCAAATGAAAGGAGTTGTAGCATCAATAAAGCCGCTTTTTAGCGTTACTGTAAAGGTATATATTATGATAAAATGCCATATTTATTACGATTTTACTTTTTTAAATCCTTCGTGGTACCGTCTTGTTTTCGTAAATGATAATAAGTGTCCCATAAAAGTATTTTGTTCATTTTCTTCTTTAAATGTGTTTTCATGTGTATTTTTTTTTAATCTTTAAAGTACATTGTGAAGGAAATTGAACTTGCAATGCTCAAGTAAAATCAATTTTATTGTTTGCTTTTAAAACATCCAAGGGTATTTAGGAACCTTATAAATAAAAAAAGAAATAGCCCCTAGATGGATTTTTTTTTGTTTTAATCACACCTTCAAAATACAGCAATATTTTGGCAATTTGACAAAAATATTAGAGAATATATAACTGTAAACCATTCATTAGTCTTTGGTGCATTCAAAAACTTAACCATGATTTTTGTGATGGCTGTAAAATGTTTCTAGTGCCTCATTTTATTTTCATTTACATCTATTTCAACTAAACATTGTTATTATTTGTAGTCTTTTTTCGGCGTAGCTGTATAAGCTCACTTTTGACCTAATTTATTAGCCAATGAAGTGTTGTAAATAATACTCGTATTATATTATTATGCAGCGGGAAAATTAAATAAACTATTTCGATTGGTAGCTATTTCAACTAGAGAGGCATCTAGCAGGGTGAAGAGGTATCTAGTGGGATTTTTAAACAATTAGTTTACACTGTTTGAAACGATAATTGCTGTGACGTTTAGATCTTTGCTATTCTCTTGTGTTGAAAGATGTTGAAATAAGGCACAGTACTCGTAATTGGCTAGGATTATTTGTCAACAACAATACAGTCACTCTTTTATATCAACCTATGCAAAATGAAACTGAAAGTAAGTGGAATGGCTTAAAGAAAACGATGCTACACTTTCACTTTAAAGCTTAAAATATAAGTAATAAAATTTGCGAGCTTGAATTATTGTAATATTAGTGAGTTTTTAGTTAATGGAAATTTATCCCAGCTCTTACAGTAATTAAAATGTTTACCCATCTCTTAAATCGGGCAGCTGTATATAATATGCTACGCGGTCTAAACAATGAGTTCACTATGTAAGTCTTGAGACTTCACTAAATATATTTTATTCTTTCAGCAATTGATATATTATCTGATACATTATTTTTTAAGAATAAACACAACCAAGGCCTTTTACAATACGTTTCTTATTATAAAACTCATTCTTTATCGCGACTGAGGATTTTACAATGTGCGTACTTGTCTTAAATCTGGCAACTACGTGTAATATGTTACGCGAAATAAATTCGAGTCCGCTATTAAACAATTGCACTCAAGTCATATCTAAGAACAAGTTAGCGTAACGGTTTTCAGTAGATGATTTTTATCAGATTGCAATTAAAGCATACAGCTTTCATAGAATAGAAAGTTGTGGTATATTCTAGAATTGTTTCATATACCTAGGAAATTCTCTTCACGTTTTGAAGAAAACACTTGTAACTCTTTATTAATGTTTATGCTTACAATAAGTCTAAAGATCTTTACTGAATTTCTTATTATCTTGGTAATTAATACATCCTCTACTAACTTGTTTTTTATGTTTAAGGTATTAATAAAGCAAAGACATTTAAATCCTTTAAAATCCGTTTTTCATAATTATTAGATTCACATTTATAAACAAAATTAAAATCTATTTATCCGTTCCTTAATTTGTGTGGGATGTAATTTTACATTCAAATCTAAGTAATTTTTATTAAAAGTCATTGTGAAGGATTCACAATGAAATGATTTAATTTAAACGTAAATCAAGATGAAGTGAATAATACCAGCTAAAACTGCATCGTTTCATATACAATCTACGCCGTTTATCTTTTTTAAAGATATTTCTTGTTTAAAATGTCAGGATTCTAATGAGCACGATCGACAAAGTTTTCTAATGTCGGAAGGTTAAGTAAAACGGTCTTAAGAAACTAGAGCAATAACCCTTGTGAGCCTAATTAAAATAACAAGAACGTAAACGACCTCTCTTCTATTTGGAAAACATTTTGGTTATCTTTTTTCATTAGATTACACATTACGTAAAATATTGGTGCATTCGTCAGTAGTTAATGCGAACAAGTTGTATAACATTTCCATAAAATGAATAAGAGTTGACGAAAACTCTAGTAACCGAAAAATTTGATTAGGATATTCGAGTTCTGCAATAGACCTCGCTGTATAAGAAAGTATTTTAGCGACAAACTTAATAACAGCTTCCTAAGCCTAATGAAGTCTTAAAGCAATATCATTTGTAGACAGAGGGGTTTTAAAGGTTATTGATCTAACCCTTTTTATATTCGATTATTTCTCGTTTTAAAACACACACTTCGATCTCGGAATCCGAGAATCGAAGGGCTATATGGTTCAAATCCGGCAAAAATATAAACTTCGAAATCGCTACTTAATCGAAGATATAACTGTTTCATTCGTCTTCTCCCAAAGGGCGTGTGTAATTTTGCAGTCTCGAGACAACAACCAAAGTTGACAGTCTAACACAGAGGCCTTGTTGAAATGAGTTTTGAATTTAATGATGCAATGAATCACAGTAACGATAGTTATTTCGGATAGGTATAAATGGTCCAAAAATCCAGCAATATCATAGACCACGTGACTTCAGAAATCAGATTTTGCTGATGCTGAATCTGGGGGACAGGCGTGATTATAAACTCCCGAAAACGTGGGATAAACAAACCATGCAGCGAAATTCAGAAACACAGACTTTTTACGCAGTCAGTTTGAAGATGAAGAGAGAAGAACTTTCGATCAAGGTAACTTTGCAAACAGAATGAAACAAATTGTTTCCGCTTTTGTTCGGCTGTATATGCTGGCGTTTGACCTAGTTGTTGCACAAATTAGGTTGGACAAGGGGGATAAAGTGCTCATAGCCTTTTTGAACTTAGAAATGTAATTGAATTTATGAAAATTGTTCAGAATAACAATAAACAACGCTTGTTTTGTTAAAGTATGTAAGGTATATTTAATTGCTGCTTTAGGTTAGAGCAGAAATGCGCTTTTTTATAAGGCACCCTTGTTTTCTCTCTTTCGTCCAAAATTTAACCCTTATAGTAGTTATACCACATATATCTCGACTTGATGATATGAAATTTACTTTGACTTTGCACTATGGTAATCTTGTATGCCGTCATGCAAAAAGATCTGGAAATGTGACGTCGGCGTTTAATTGCTTGAATTTATTTTTGTTTTATTTTTATATTTTATTATGTAAGAAGTAACCTGAAGACAATCATTTTTGCTTCACATTTCGAACATTGAAACATCAAAATATAGTTCACAAAAATTTCAAATTAAATTTTGTTTCAGCTTTTAGAAATATTTATAAACACATGCTATCTTTTCCTTCTATTTTTTTTTTGCTGCGTGGGGAAGCTGTGTTTTCTGTGTGACAAGTTACGTTTGTGTATCAATGTAAGGAGATTGGTATCTCTACAGTCAATTACTGTTTGTTTTGTTATGTGTTTGTTCTTTTTGTTGATATTTTACTTTGCCATTTAACAGCCTAATATAACATTCATGGTAGATGATGACAGAATATCTTTGGAAATAATGAGTCTTTAACCTTATCAGTCCTTATTTTTATAAGTAGAGAAAGGAAATAGTTTAGTACGTTGTGCTATTCTATCTGTTTGTTTGGGGATTATTTTTTATCACATTATGCAACGATGCCATGTTTTGCGACGCTCTACAAGAGCAGTTCAACTATTCAACTGTTCTAATGAACACAAATTTAGTTTATACAACTTTAAACACTTGTTATGTATAATAAAAATTCTTTTCACTCTGGGTTGCCGCCTTGAATGGTCAGAGACAAAACAATTTGCCACTGGGAGTTTTAGAATATTAGTAAAGTATATTAAAGTTAAGTAAAGTGAAGCAAAGCAAAGTGAGTGAATTGAAGTGAAGTGAAGTGAAGTGAAGAGAAGAGAAGTGGAGTGGAGTGGAGTGGAGTGGGGTGGAGTGGAGTGGAGTGTGGAGTGGAGTGTTTATTATTGTGACTTGTGTATAAACAAAATATCAATTCTCAAAGTTCAAATAATTATACACACCGGCCCTATGGGTCTATAAGTCACCAGTTACTCAAACAATATAAAAAGTAAGATCAACGATGTAGATTAACATAAAACAGACCATTAATATTATATAGAAAGTGAGCTTAATTTTTTTACAATGTTATTAATATTTTATAAAAGCTAATGCTCTATGTATTCGACATGATTTAACTTAATTATATAAAGCTTTTTTTTTACTTATCAAAAAGGCATCTACAAGAAATTTAGCAAGCATTCTTGGATAATATTTCATTAAATATGTAAGATTTTCGTCTATATTCTGATTGTCATGATTGAAAATGTCACCGTATTTTCTTATACTTCAAACAGAAAGTGTTTTTCGTCTTCTACTGACAATTGCTCACATAGTCTACATAGTTTTTTTCTACAGCTTCAACAACAAACCGACCTGTTTCTATTCTATGTAAATCAAAGGATAGGATCGGCTATTTTGCCATCTTATTAAATCTTATATTTTCAAGAGAAACGTGATTAAATAGCGAAAAGTTTGATTTTTCAGGTCAATACAGATTGCAAGAGTATAATGTAGGACATATGAACGATTGTAGAAAATTAGGAAACTCTTTCCTTGTAATAGAAATGTTAATTTGAAATAGAACAATTTCACGTATCGAATGATTAATGTAAACAACTTCGCACTATTTATGCCATTTATCAGTCCATTCAACATTCTCGAGAAAATCAAGAGTTTATTTTTGAAGAAAAATGGGATGGAGCGGAAATTACGTTTGACCGTTTTCCGTTATTCTTGGAATTGACAGGAGATCTTTCAAATGCCATGTCATATGTGTACTAATTATAGAGGAATAGCTAAAACGTACTGGTACTTCTATCAGCTACACTTAACACCATGCGAACTATTAAGAAACATCGAAAACATTCATTTGGCGTAACCTTGGCTAAATTTACAGTTTATTTCTTCAAAGACAAGACTTTTAAATCTCTTGATAGTTAGTATTTTCAGAAGTTAAATCTTTTTTTAGTCCCAATGGGCGTGTGGAATACAGTATTTTGAAAATTTCTGCAGAAAAATCACGGTTCTACCTTTAAAATTAACTTATCATTTTCATTGGAATTCTACTTTTAATATTAACTTATCATTTTAATTGGAATTCTGGCAAAGAGATAACCTTTACTCGAAATGTATTTACTTGTGTATTTAAGAAAGACCAATAGTTTGTTTTTCTTTTGTTTTTCATACAGGTCTTATTGTTGCTGCTCTTGTTTGTGATAATGTTGCTGCATGTTCTTGTTCTGCCTGGGGGAGCTGTGGGTCTCCCGACAATGCACCGTGAACGGGCTGTCGGGCCGACGTATTATATATACTTCGTCCTTGCGCAAGTTTCTATTACATGACACAAATGACATTTTATAGTAACAAGGCCCGTAGGGTGGTCATTATCTCGCGTAGAAGAACATCTTTTATCTGTATACAAAATTTATCCTTCATACTCACATGCTTACTTCCAGCACAGTATTGTTTTACTTCGGAATAATCCGTTTGAATGTCCACTCAAATCCGGGACCACAGGGCAACTCGGACTTAAATTTTGAATATAGCGATCAATCATCGCAACGCTCGGTTGATATAAAACAAAATGGACTAAGCATTATGCATTTAAATATTCAGAGCCTTCGCCCTAAACTTGACTTACTTGAAGTCGAATGCCAGCCTTACGACATATTAGTGTTTTCCGAAACCTGGCTCTCTAATGATGTAACTAACGATCAAATAACTATCCCGAACTTTTGCGAACCCTTCAGGTGTGATCGAGTTGGAAGGACAGGTGGTGGAGTTTTAATTTATGTTCGAGAAGATTTAAAAATTCTTAACGTAGAGATGATCTTTCGATTACAGGATTAGACGAAAAGTACTTAATAGGAGGATTTTACCGGCCTCCGAATGCCAATAATAATTACTGGTCACTTATTGAAGAGAGCTTCGACAGGGCATATAACACGAACTGTAGTAACATAATCTGCGCGGAGGACATAATGCAAACTTTTGCAAGAACGATTCATATAAATGAAAAACTTACTTGCTTCCTATAATTTTCAGCAAACAATTTCTGAGCCTGCACACTATACAGAAACGTCCTCTTCACTGATCGATCTCTTTATCGTCAAACGCGTCTCATCTATTATAACAAGCTTCGTTGCCGACCCTTTTGTACCAGATCTCATAAGGTTCCACTGCCCTATTGTCCTAGTTTTTAACGCTAAAAAGACTAAATTGCTTAAATACAAACGTCTTAATTATATGGAAATACGATAACGGTGATTA
Organism: Corbicula japonica; assembly: GCA_038501625.1. Classification (NCBI taxonomy): domain Eukaryota; kingdom Metazoa; phylum Mollusca; class Bivalvia; order Venerida; family Cyrenidae; genus Corbicula; species Corbicula japonica. Next base: position 964,510 of record JAZAYU010000171.1, read on the forward strand.
CGAAAAATATAAAGAAACTCTTAGTAACTCTCAGTGGAATAACATACTCAATGAAACAGACTTAGACTCCTCCGAAGAAAATATTTCTAGTATCATTCTTGACGCTGCTAAACAATCCATACCAAACAAACTTGTTACGATCAGTCCTACCGACGTTCCTTGGTTCCAGAGTAAAATAAGAAAATTGATAAGACAACCGCAACGTGAACATCGGAAAGCCAAACGCTTCAACACTACTGAGGCTTGGGAACTTTTAAGAAGAAAACGAAATGAGGTTTCAAAATCGATAAAACACGCAAAAGCAGAATACGACAAAAACGTTATAAACAAATATACAGTGATACGAATTTTCCAGAAATGGTTTTAAATCGCCAAATCATTAGTAAATAAGTCGAAAAACCCGAAATCACTCATACCAACTTTAAACTACCAAAATACGGAAGCGTCGACAGACCTTGACAGAGCAAATTTATTGAATAACTTCTGTGTTAAACAAACTCAAACAGACGATAAAAACAGAATTTTACCACCTGTCCACTATCAGCTCGAATCAACCCTCAACAATATTGACATTTTAACTCAAATCGATGCGGCGAAAGCGTCCGGTCCCGATCATGTTAGTCCGCGACTTCTGAACGAGGCGCCAATCGAACTGTTTGAACTTCTATCTCGATACCTTAGTCTACTTTTAAGAAACTCGCATTTTCCCAATGCGTGGAAAACCACAAATGTATGTCCTATTTATAAGAAAGCAGACCCATCAGACCCAGGTAACTACCGGCCAATTTCGTTCACAAATACTTATATAATCACGTCATTTCTAACAAGATATTGTCCCTCCACCAATCGGGTTTTATTAAAAGCGACTCGACCACAAACCAGCTTAATATAATATATAATGATTTTTGTAAAGCTTTAGATGAAGGTAAAAAAATAGAGCAGTATTCTGTGATATTTCAAAAGCATTTGATCGGCTTTGGCACCGAGGGCTATTATATAAACTTTCTTCTATTGGGATCAATGGTCAACTGCTAGAATGGTTTAACTCATATCTTAGCAATAGACAGCAATGCGTTATACTAAATAACATAAAATCGTCTTCAAGAACCATTAATGCCGGTGTTCCACAGGGCTCGATTCTAGGACCCTTATTATTTATTATTTATATTAACGACATTGATACTGACATGAAAACAAACATAAAACTGTTTGCGTATGACACAAGCCTTTACATAGTCGTTAACATTCCTCAAAGTTCCTCAAAGTTCTGCAGAAAAACTCAATCGCGACTTACAAAATATTCATAAATGGGCGACTAATTTGCTGGTAGATTTCAACCCTAGCAAAACTGAAAGCCTAATTATATCAAGAAAATTTAACAAACTGATTCATCCAGATATTGTTATGAACAAAACACTGATAAATTTTGTCATCCGCATGCACTTAGGTATAACATTTGATAATAACGGTAAATGGAAATCTCAAATCGAAATCTCAAATCGAAATATTGCTAGTCGCGCATGCCAGAGAACCGGCATCATTTGCACTTTTAAACATACAATCAAACGACCAAATTTTGAACGCTTATTTACTTTTACACGACCGCTCTTAGAATACGGAGACACTGTTTGGGATAATTGCACAATTGAGGAACAAAACGAAATAGAGTCAATTCAAACCGAAGCCGCACGAATAGTAACCGGTGTTACCAAACTGTGCAACATATCAAAAATATACATTGACCTAAAATGGGAAAAAGTTTCGGAGAGTCGCAAAAAACACCTTCTTATATTATTTTACAAAATGAAAAATAAACTTACCCCGGCACCATTAACAAACTTAATACCCGCTTCCCAACAGATTTATTTCATTATTTGTTTCTTGTAATATCCAGCGCATAATAAAACAGTTAAAATGTTTTAGTAAAAACAAATATTGCATATGTTTCCTTCGCGAACGTTGTAATAATTATCTTATCAAAAAAGGTTCAGAAATAATTCATCAAATTTGTGGTACATTATATGAGCACTTATGTTTCCTGGCATTCTCAGCGCTCGACTGATTAAAACAAATGAGCCACCTTACGGAAGCATACTTTATTAGGTCTTTGTGGATAATTTGGACGTATTTTCCTATTTTTGGAACGAATTAACGGTTACATTTTTCATCATTTTATAACGATACTTTTAATGTTTTTAATTTCGTAAAGATATAATGTGATTATGCGACAGTTGTTGACTAAGAAATCTACACATTTGAAAAACACACTGTCGGGTACAGATTTTAGCTAACATACTCAAAGTGTAGGCTTTGATTGATGCACCCTTGAACCTGGTTTAAACCCTCAGTGGCAAATTGTTTTACCACTGACCGTTTTAAGGTGGTAACCCCTCTGGTTCTTTTTTTTTTAATCGTGTATGATGGTTATTTTGAAACTAATAATTTTAGTAACCATTCCCTCTCTTTCTCTTTTTTAGACTGTGTTGGGAGGACGTAACTTCTGAATGTAGCAATTCCTGATATGCACTTTTTTGTGTGCGATTCGCTTTTTTAATGTTTTTGCTTGGAGTTGGGTCTTTTTGCTTGTTAAATTGATAGACTAATTTTGTTTTAATTGTCAACATCTGATGAAATCATTATTAAAAACAAAATTCTTATGTAATGTTTTGATAAAGAAAATCAGTGCCAAGTACCATACTTTCCCTGATGTTCCACAGAAGATCAAAACAGTTTATTTAGACTTCTTGAAAAATGCAGTTAAAATACGGAGGGATTAATTCATTGAGGTTCCGAGTATTAAAATGATTACACTTCAGTTAACTGATGTTATACGTTATCCTTATTTCTTCTATGAATAGTAAACAGTAGACTGTTTTGGGTGTTTTGATATTTTTCTTTATTTAAACATATTTTTGTTTGCACACAAATTTAGTAGGGTCAAATTTAAAATAATGAATTATTTATAAGTAAATGTATTGAGTGATTGAATAACATATTGAATGTTTGAAATGAAAGCTAATTTACCATCGAAGTAAACTAATTGTTAAAACATCTTTGTATTATTTTGTCTATAGCTTTAGTTGAGTAACATACTAGATTTTGCGTGACCCTTAATTAATTTTGTTCAGAGAATTCGATCGAATTTTCACGCGTCCTTAGTGTAACACGATATAATACATTAACTAAACGGACGTGCTGGTCACAAGATTAAGGGCATCCTGGGAGAAAATCCATTAAAAAAGACCTTAATGAAACGCTTCAAGTCAACAAATCACCTCATGATTCAGATGACGACAGAAATATGCATTGTTGTCACACAATAACTGGGGCACGAAACACGAAACCTCCCCGGCAGATGATGTATTTGCCTTACGTTACAGTATTGAGTTGATTTATGACAAAAGGACATAATGGTGGATAAGTTATGCAATCTCGTTTCTACGTTATTTTTCATCAACGCCTGATGAAAATTCTCTTAAAATCGACTTTTGGTTAAAATTTAATATTGCTGCCATGCGAGTATGGTGTTGTTTTTAACATTTTCTTAGGATCTTACAAATTAAAATAAAACATACAAAACATTTTTATTTATTTATAGTTTTTAGCTAATGAGTAACAATACTTGCAATTGAATAAGGTGCAATATGCATATCAGGAATTGCAACATTAAGACAAAAAAACAGCCTCCCAAAAAGCATGGTTAATAAATGATCAGCTTCAAAAAAGACACCACAAACATTTAACAAAAATGAGAACCCGAGGGGTTACCGCCTCGGAACGGTCAGTGGCAAATCAAATTGCCACTGGGGGTTAAACCAGGTTATAGGGTTCACCAACCTCACACTTGCCCAACAGGTTCTCATATCAACACAAAAGTACAAGTTGTCTTGGTGAAATAACTCCAGCCCACCTATCAGCTCAACAATGTTGCATGCAAAGGCACAGAGCAATATTTATATAAAGCATAATCTTTTTAATGTTTAGGTCATTTTTGAAATGTAATTTATGAATTGAAATCGTTCATTCCTTTTGCTTTTTGGCAGCCTATAATGTATGTCATGAAGAAGATTGAGGCAAAAATGATATAATAACAAAGTTAATAGTGACAATAAATGGTAGTTTAAATCTCTGTGGTCTTCACTACTCCTGTTTATACATGTAACAACTTTTGTTTTGTTGTTGTTGTTTTTTTCATGCGGTTATTTATTTCAGTTGGTATTACCTATCAGCAGGTTTTACATTTACATTTGATTTTAGAATACACGTATAACTATGGTTTCTATTTTGTTTATTAAAGATGTTTTATAGTTGGGTTTATTAGCATAATTTTAATTTCTTATTGTACAAATTTAATTTTTTATTACAAGTTTGTAGGTTAGGGGTAAAACAAAACATCGTTTATTACTACGCAAATTAAATATACAATCTGTAAATTACTAGTATGTTAAAGAAGGATCTTTTTTTCCAAAGGAATACTCATAAAGACTGATAAAATCATTGTTTTTATGTTATAACAACATCGAGGATGATTTCAACGGTAGCTTTGCATTTGTTACAGGCTTATAATTATGTTTCCACAATATTTTTGCATAGATAATTTAAAGTTGAATATGTTTGAGAAAAATATGTTTTACCTATAATATCTTTATGTCGAAAAAAACAACATTTGAGCCTAAACCAGACAACATGTTACATATTTCACCAAGACATCGTGTACTTGTTGATCATGTGAGAATCGGTTGTGGCACGTGTGAGGTTGGGGTACCCTAGAGACTGGTTTAAACTCCTATAGGCAAATTGTTTTGCCACTGACCGTTCCAAGTAGGTAACCCCTCGGATTCTGTTTGGCACAAAAAACGCTAATGTGGTATTGAAATAGATGATGGATGTGTGTTCTTTTTATTAAATTAGTTGTTAGTCAATAAAAAAGCTACTGAATATCTTTGTGTGTGAACCAGCGATTTCTTCAACGCTCTCCACCGTTTCATTTCGTTTTAACAAGTGCACATTGCCGCATAAAATTTAAATGAAATTAATTCTTTTAAAAGACTGTTTAACTAGATTTATACTGAAAAAAACTTAAACTTGAAATAACAACTTTAATAATAGTAATTTTCTAACTCTTCACTAACCAAGTGCTGAAAATACGACTGGGATGAAGGATTGAGAAAAAAGAATGAACAACACGTGCGTTTACGACGATAAATGTAAACCCATTAGAACCATTTTCGGCGTTTTCTATCACAACACGGATACTGGGTAATACATCTTGTATCCTAATCTATCAATATAGAGGTGTTAATTATGGTTACCTACAAAATAAATCTTATAACCATAATGTCAATTACGGGCCGTCTTCAGTCGTCATTGCACAAACAGTGGTAAAAACAAATTAAAAAAAATATCACAATCTATGTAACGGCATAATGCAGTTCAAAAACACTTTGCCAAAATAACCGTTATTAGTCTTTTTATTCTTCATTTTACATATATAAAGAAAAACAGTAAAGAAAAAGCTAGACCTAAAAATTCCCTAAAATTCAATTTACATAAATTTACAAAAACTAAGCAATGCAAAACATTTTTTTCTAAATTCCAACAAGAGTGTAATGATCCTAACAGAAAATGTTGTGTTTCTGTTAAAGAACCTTCTACGAAAATGGTCTTGCTATGTTATTGTGTCGTAAAACCCTAATTCATTTTCCAGATTTGCATTCTTCGGGATTTATCATTTTATATTTGATTTCGTTGTTTCCCTATTTGGATGCATAATAGTGGTAGGTGTTTAAGAAAATGTCTAGGAAATTATTGAAAAAGAACTAAGGCGCTTAATAAGTTTCATCTTACCATCTTTTTACCATCTCGGAAGGTCTTCAAGTACATGTCAAATTTGCATGACACTGCCTATTCATCAAACATTTACAGCAGGATGCTTTTGTCGGAAATAATATACCAGGCTGGGGTTAGGCTGCATCGACAGAATTAAGCATTTCAGTTTATATCCATAACCAGTCTCTGTCAAATTAAGCATGCATCATTTTCATCTTTGTCGTGATCGTTTGCTTCTAAAGTTCCATTTTTTATCCATTCCAATGCCACAGAAATGTTTGTTTATACTGTGGCGTCTATAAAATGAAGCGTAGAAACATATTTATATTGGCAAAATAACTAGCTTCAGGTAGAACTTTTGCTTGTTTCGCAGTTATTTGTTTTACCGATTTTGACAAAAAAGCACATCTTACTTTTGTTGTCAACCATTTTCATCCACAGTTAGTCTCTCCTTTTAGTTTGCGGTCGTTTTCTCAAACATTCGAATACAAAGTGTGTCTAAAGCGTCGGAAGTTTGAATGTCGTGCACCTAAAAACCAATAATTCTCGGCAGTAAAACTTTATTAATGCTTACCATGTTTAAAGCCTCAGACCTAAACTTAAGTAAGAATATACTATTGAAAACTCATATTTGTCTATATAGACACCAATATATAAACTCTCTAACAGAACACAAAAGGTCCGATCGAATTATTTCTTATAGACGGGATTTTCAATGATTTTGTTAAATTATAGTTAACGAACTTTTAAGAAGCTAAATATAATGGAGCTATATTTAGCACCGACGAAGAGACCACTAGATGCGCGATCTCGATTTCTGTGACGTTTCGGAAATCCTACTTTCGTTTTTAGTCGCGCGGACCAAATTTATTTTAGTAAATTAAAATTATCTGAGCCCGAACTAATGCTGCAAATTTGTGCCTATTTCCAAATACATGTAATATTTCATACAATAGCGGGTTAAATTGAAGTAATTCCGCTTTAAACTAGCATTAATTTGAATTCTGGAACTTACGCATATTGTGTTTCATCCGGAGTCGGGCTACTAATGGAGTTCTTTGCATTTTTTTAAAGTGAGTGTCGTACACATTTGGAAAAATGGAGAATGTCATTCACACTGGTTTTCCTATTTAGTTACCGGATGCAGTGTTATTACTGTTTCTCGTCATTCTGGTAAGAACATCATTTTTATTTTCATCTCTTTTCTCGTCATTCTGGTAAGAACATCATTTTATTTCATCTCTGATTTTGATCCTTCTGAATACCAGCATCTCAATCCCTACACTAAATTAAAAAAAGTTTTTAAAATATGGGAACAATGTTTGATGCAGGTTTTCAGTCTACGGCTCATTCGACGGTTGTGATTTTATTTATTCAAGTCATACTCGGTAATCACTAGTTTAATGCACTATAAATCATTCCCGAAATATAACATGGCAATTCTTCATCAAAACCAAAGTATGAATATTTGTTTACACAGCAACATTAACACATTTGGTCCAAACATTCAATTGTTAACATTTTTCAAAATCGTGTGTTTGTCTTTTGATTTCTAAATGAATACTTTGTTATCAATGGCGTCTTTTTATGATTTATAAACAGTATCACGTAAATACACACATAGATTTTAATAAAAATCAGTAGCTGTGTATTTGAAAGTGACTGTTTGTTTTAAAATATTTGTCCGAATTCATATTTATGAACCTTTTAACTCGGTTTAACTTCTTAAATGTCAGATCCGGATTTAAAAAAAAGACTTGATGTATCATAATAAAACGCTATAATTACCGAAGTACTGTGTAATTGTAACGCAAATTTACAGAAAATCTGGACCGATGGCATGTCTTTTTTATTTTTTAAACTACATAATATCTTATTTGTCAAACGGTTTTTTTGGAATAGATGAAAAGGGAACTTTGAAGACCCTAGACCACGACAAAATATGAAAATATTGCAGGGTCGGTTTGATTGAGCCTGTTCGTGGGCAGTAATGAAAATGCTTATTACTGCCCACGCCGCCTAGCCCCGGGTTTAGCGCAACTCAATATTTACACCAATAAACAGTACAATTTTGATCCATCCCAAACGATGAAATGCATATGGCGGTGAACATGGAACCTTCAATGCGGTATTTTCAGATTAATACCATTTCATGTTCAGCGGCGTATGGTCCCCAATAAAAGAATGGGTTTGCCCTAAACGAGAAAACAATGTGCAGAACTAAACAGAATAGAATTTTGAGTGGGGATCTTAGAATATAAATCCTGCATATCCCAGACAACGTCAAAGGCAAAATTTAATAAGCAGGAAGTATATCCTTGGGGGTGATTTAACAATATCCAAATTTATAGTGGCTGAGATATTGAAACCACCCATTTTAAACTGGTCGAAATATTAAAAAAAGTAAATTTAGAAGAACTAATCCATAATACATAAATATCTTGCTCGACGACCTTCAAATGACGTAACTGATAACAGCACTGATTGAATGTACGGGGAGACGTTTTACAGCCGCCACATGGCACAAAAAACGCTACTGTGATATTTAAATAGATGAAAAGGGAACTTTGAAGACCCTCGACCACGACAAATATGAGAATATTGCAGGCTCCGTTTTATGAGCCTGTTCATGGGCATTAATGGAAATGCTTATTACTGCCCACGCCGCCTAGCCCCGGGTTGAGCGCAACTTAATATTTACGCAAATAAACAGTACAATTTTGATCCATCCCAAACGATGGTATGCATATTGCGGCTAAAAGAAGAGAATGGACAACTCTCACCACAGCATTTTCGAGAAAAGCTGATTAACGTTTAGATTGTGCTCCTATCTTTAAGCGTAAAATTGCGACTTTTGAACGTTTGGCGTCGCTATAATGTTACAGTAAAACCGTAGGTAAATAGTTGTTCTATCAGAAACACCTTTTACGAAAGATTTAACGTTATTGTTTTTAAAGTTATTTAAATTTCAGTGATACACGTGCGTTGACAGACAGCTACCATTAGGTGGTACGTCTTCTAAAAATGTGGTAACCAAGCAAGAGGAAAATGATTTTTTCGATACTATCCAAAGTTTCACGTGTCTAATATAACTTCCATGTTTGACCTCGTTTTTCGGCAATGGCCGCGAACTATATTTACCACGTAAATTGTTTGAGGTTTTTTTGCCACAACGTTAATTTGTTAGCGAACAGTGATTCTCCCATGACCAGAATTTACAATTAGCACTAGAAAGTTAGTAACATCAATCGGACTTAAATAATTGAGACAGAACCAATATACCAAGACTTAGGGTGATAACAAATAACACAACATGACATGGTACGGTAGAAACACCACAGCACAAGTTCATTAAGAATATATGACAACAGCACATATTGGGCGACAATAAGAGACAACGGTTCGTTATTATCAGAATGAACAACAGCAACACAAAACGCGTCAAAATCTGAATATGCATTTGAAATATGCCACCATAAATACTTGACCTGCACATATAATGAAATAATCGCAAAACGTTGCCTTCTACATTTTGACTCAAACATTTTATGGCAGAACTACATCGCACGTCCGTTAATGGCATTACTCAATGATGTTTGTCGAAAACTGACTTATATCTAACTTAATTTTGGATTATTAACAATGTTGAACACAAATGGAAAATGTTTAATGACAGTTGAAGCTTTGGGATTTAAAAAAAAAACGTTGTATAATGCACAATGTTCGAAAAAAGTAGATTTTCAAAATCAATAAATAATTAATAAAAAGTGCCGTGCTATAAAAGACTCGTGTACACTTAACCAATGTTCTAACTAAACCGATCATATTTTTTAATTTCTCAGCGTGGATTCGAAGTATACTCTTCAAACTTGGAACATAAAAGGTACATCACTTTCACTTCTTTTTACGAACTAATCATAAAATTCTTCGTCTGTTATCCAGAAGATTGTTTGGCGGTTTTAGTCGGTTTCGGTATATCCCCTTACAAAAGCTGATGTCAGTTTTGTGACTTTTGATTTTAGACACGCCTCGATAAAATGGCCTTGACATTTAAACGCGCAGAAGGGTTTTAATGGCAATTTCATAAAAAGATGTAAAAATGATGTATTTTAATATTTTTCAAATTTGAACATTGTTCTCCAATTAGATGCGGAGAAATTAAAATTTCATGATCGGTGTAGTAAGAACATTGGTTAAGTGTATGTTACAATTACAGATTGTTCTTAATGTCTTGATTTCATTTCACATACAGACTACAATGTCTCTGACCAATATCCACAGGAGGTCAAGGAGAAGCGAAAAGCTTTGATACCAGAACTGATTAAGGCTAGAGCTGCAGGTAAAACCGCGTTCTTGAGACGGGATAAGCTTATTATCCAGGAGAACAGATATCCACCCAGAGGTACATCTGACTAGGGGTCTGGAGAAGAGTGTGAACTGTCAGTGCTATCCTGGAATGTAGAAGGATTAAAAAAGTGTTTAGATGATCAAGACTTTGTAAGTTATATAACCAATTATGATCTTTTGTTTTTTAGTGAAACAATGGAGCGGGAAAATTCTAATTTTTCTTTTGAAGGGTATGTTAAATGTTCAGTACCAAGAAAAGCTAGTCTCAAGTCCGAACGAGGCCATGGAGGCATTTGCTTGTTTTATAAAACCTCTCTACAAAATGGAGTAGAAATTATACAAACTAATGAAAATGGTTTTATTTGTGTAAAACTAGCAAAATTATTTTTTAAATTTGAAAAAGATATTTATATATGTTTTGCATATATTCCACCAAGTAACTCCCCTTACTACAACTTACCTGAAATTGATTCCTTTGAGTACATTGAGCAGCAAGTCAGAAAGTTTTCAGATCTTGGCTTTGTCTCAGTGATAGGTGGTTTAAATGCTAGATGCGGTGAAGAATATGAACCCTATATTGATGTTGTTGACAATCATAATTCATGTAATATTATTCGGCGTTAGCTGTCTAAGCTCACTTTTGACATAGTTTTTCAACCAATGAAATGTTGTAAATAATACTCGTATTCTCTTATTATGCAGAGGGAAAATGAAATAAACTATTTCGATTGGTAGCTATTTACACCAGAGAGGCATCTAGCAGGCTGGAGAGGTATCTAGTGGGATTTTATTATTATGCAGCGGAAAAATCAAATAGATTAATTAGATTGGTTGTTAGTGGGTGTTGTATTGGAGGAAAAACATATTTACGATTTAAGTAACCAGTTAAGTCAATAGTGATGGCTTAAATACAATATTATATGGAATATTCATGGGTGTCACTTGCATACAATACACAGTGTAAAACGAAAGAGAAGTGTAGATATTCCTAGTTCTTACTGGTTCCTTTCTAGTTCCTTTGATACTGATTGTTGATTTCGTGTTCGCAAGACAAGTTGTAGTGTAGTGGCTAACACTCTCGCCTCTCAAGCGGAGGCCCCGGGTTCAATACTCAGGACGGACACTTTTTTTAAACTTGATATACGTAAAAGTTGGTAGATTTCGCTCTTGTAACAGGCTGTTATTATTTATATTTATAAAATTTCAAGGACATTTATTCATCTTGAATTCTCACTTTACACGAGGTATTTTATTGAAACTGAATATTTTGCTTCTTTAATCGACTTGTTATCACTGTATGAAATTGTTGCAACAGCTTCAACATTTTTTTTGAAAGACACTTTCAATAAATTTATGAGTTGTCATGATTCGGTCGCTTAATCTCTAAGTCATACTAAGAAGGCAGGGAGGGTTCGTCAACAGCTATAACAAATAAAATAAAATAACTAAACTGTGTCTGCTTTGCCTCTCTGTATTTCTTTCTTTCTTATATACATGTATATATAAATCTTTTCCATCAACGCCGTTTATCTTTTTTAAAGATATTTCTTGTTTTTGAATTACCAAAAAGATTTACAATGGACAAATGTGTTAATAATTCTGGTAGAAAACTATTAGACATATGTATATGTAGTAATATTAAAATAGTAAATGGTCGTTTGGGGGAAGATGCTGGAATTGGTAATTATACAAATATGTCAGCTAATGGTAATAGTTTAATTGATTATGTAATCTGCTCACATGATTTATTTCCATTTATTAGTAATTTTAGAGTACATGACTCCCAAACATGTTCTACCCATGTCCCAATAGAGATTTGCTTTAAGGCAGAATATACACATCTTAATGATCTTAATCATTGTACAAGCAAAGTTGATAAATTAGTATGGAACATTGAAAAAGTTACAGAATTTAAGGTTAAAATTCAATCAGAATAGGAAAATTTTGACAAGTTAATAAATGAAATTGTGTCAAATGTTGTAAATGTTGATGAAGGTGTTAATATGCTATCCACCCTACTTTATGATAGAGCTTTTGATACTTTTGGCAAAACAACAACTTAAAATAAAAAAATACCTAATAGGAAATTCACAAGTTTGTGGTTTAATCATGAGTGTGAAAATGCAAGAAGGCAATTTAGCTCTGCTACACGCACATATAAAAATAATAGAAGTCCAAACAATAGAAAAATACTACTTGCATCTAGAAATAAATACAGATCTGTGAAAAGAAAATCAGAGGCAAATTTTAAACAACAAGAAAAAAATAAATTACATAATTTTGCTAAAACTCAACCACAAAAGTTCTGGAAAGAAATCAAAAAATTGAAAAAGAAGAAGAGTGATATTGGGAATATAACTATTGATGAATTTTATGAACATTTTAAAGACCTATATTCAACAAATGATCTATTTTTAAATAACCAGGTTGAAGAAGAACTATCAAATAATCTAAACCAAAATATTGTTGAAGAATTAGATAAAGATTTTACCTTAGAAGATGTATTGACAGCTATTTCTTCACTAAAATCAGGCAAGAGTGGTGGAGAAGATATGCTTATATCTGAAATCTTTGAAGAAAGTAAAGATTTATTGTCGCCAGCTTTATGTAAATTGTTTAATTTTATGCTCGCTAATACAACTTATCCAGAGTCTTGGTTAAAAGGAATTATTATACCTGTACCCAAAAAAGGCGATTTAAATGACATAAATAATTACAGAGGGAAAACTCTGACTAGCACATTTTCTAAAATATTCTCTATTATGATTGACAACAGATTAAGGAAATGGGCGGAAAGTAATAGACTACTATCTGATTATCAATTTGGTTTTCGTAAAGGAAAAAGCACAATAGATTGCATATTTGTTTTGACTTCAATTATTAATCAAGTCATGTGTAATGAAAAAAAACACTTTATTGCTCATTTGTTGATTTTCGTAAAGCATTTGATTTAGTGTACAGAGATGGTATTTGGATAAAACTCTTAAGAAGTAGCTGCTCCTCTAAAATTATAAACATGCTGCAATCTATGTACAGTCAAGTGAAATCTTGTGTTAAATTAAATGGAAGTGAATATTTTAACAGTCTCATGGGTGTTAAACAGGGTGAACCTCTATCGCCTTTTTTATTCATATTTTTCATAAATGACATGTATAATTGTTTGTATGATGAAAATGTAGAAATGTTTAAATTAGATAATATAAACTTATTTATGCTTCTATTTGCAGATGACACTGTTTTATTCTCATATACAAAAGAAGGATTCAAAACTTATTAGATAATCTAAATATTTACTGCAATGAATGGGGTGTTACTGTTAATACTTATAAAACAGTAGTTATGGTATGTAAAAAGGGTAATGCACCATTAACTGGATTTGATTTTTACTTCAATGGTCATAAACTGAATTATGTAAATAAATTTACTTACCTTGGTGTAACAATCTCGTCTAATGGTTGCTTCAATCAAGCTCAGTTAGCTTTGTCGAAGCAAGCAATGAAAGCATTGTTTTCGTTAAACTCCCTTTTTGATATTGTTCAAATGCACATTTCTGAAAAATTAAAATTATTTGAATCAATGGTGTCTCCCATCCTGTTTTATGGGTCTGAGGTATGGGGCTTTCATAAAGCCCGTAATATAGAAGGTGTTTATCTTAAATTCTTAAAACAGACTTTAAATGTAAGACAACAAACTACAAACTCTGCTGTATATGGAGAACTGGGACTATTCCCATTACATGTAATAAGAAATGTTAGAATTGTAAAGTTCTGGTTCAAAATAATAAAAAACCCAGATTCACTTATGTATAAGCTATGTTTTTTGAAAAATGCACATGGTGTGTTTGAGAATGAATGGACAGTTAACTTAAAAAAAATGTTAGATAATCTAGGATTTGCCTATTTGTTAAACAGTAATAACATCGAATATCGACAATTAAATATTATTATCCAAAGAATATATGATCAATATATTCAACAATGGTTTGGAGAAATCGGTACTTTAAATAAACTTGAATCTTACAGACTATTTAAAGATAGCTTTGAATGTGAAAAATATTTTTCTTGTGTTGTTAATACCAAACACAGAGTAGCACTAACCAGATTTAGATATTCTGCACACAAATTATTAATAGAAGAAGGCAGATACAGAAATATTATTAGAGAAGAAAGAATATGCAGAGTATGTAATTTGAACCTAGTTGAATCAGAATATCATTTTTTGTTAGTTTGTCCACTTTATAAAGATTTAAGAAGAATATGTTTACCACGGTAATAAATGACGGTATTACTGTTCATGGCCAACTAAACAAAAATTCTCTCAACTACTGAAAACGAAACAAACCACATCGTTAAATAAAGTTAGTAAATACATATATGAAGCAAACTTGTTAAGGGAAAGTGTTCTTAATTAGAAATATTTTACAAACATTAAAGGTGCATTTGTATGTTGGTTCTATATAATATTTTGTGTATATACTTATATTGTGTCTGGATTAATATATATTAACTTAGTACGGTATTGTTTGAATTAAAACAAATAATTAATCATAAATAAAATTCAAAAATTACCGTAAGATGACATATCTTATCCACATCTGATGGCATTTTAATTAATCATTGTCGAAAATGAGATCGGCTGTCCAAATGTCATCACTGCACTGAAAGACAGATAATATACCACAAAGAACCAAATTCAAACAATATCTTAAATCTGGTGAAATTACAGAAATTTCAAATAATTAATTGAAATATCTGTGATCATCAAAAGCATCTTTTTTGTTTTGCTATAATTATTATTATTAGAATGTAAGATACTGCATTAATATAATTATGACAGAATTTACCTACACCATAATTTTAATGATTTATAATGGTACATGTAGATTTCCTTATACTGTACAAAATTCCAAGTTATTATGCTTTTTTGAGATTTGTGTTAGGCAGAATAATTACGAATCAAATTGTAAATCAATTTTGAAAAAAAAAATCTACTTATCTGACGCGCAACATCGTCGTACTGTAAGGCTGGCCACTGTGGTCTGCAGTCCATGAAAATGTATTATATATATAAATCCAAAAGTGTAAGCGTTCTGAAGTAGACTTTCACGGTAATTACTTTATACTTGTAAACAATTTCAATGAATATGCGAATTACTAAAGCTTATCGTTTTAAAACGTTAAATCAGCACATTTATTTTAATTAAATATCACACGTGTACGACCATTCACAAAACCGGAAATAAACAACGGCACGTGACTTCACACCTAATTAATATACAGTTAGATATCCGTGATCCGGAATCCGGTATATCGTCTTGGGTTAGTGAACTTTAAGAGCAGTTTGTGTATTAATTATACTATGTCCAATTAATAATACCAATACCATTTAATTATACTATGTCCAATTAATAATACCAATACCATTTTTAATCATACTATGTCCATTTAATAATACAAATACCTTTTTTTTTCTCTCAAATGTTTAATTTTTAGTGTATCTTGTTATGCATATATGTAAACATACCAAAACTTTATTGTGCTTTGTCATGCTTGTTCTCCTATATCCATATTAGTCTAGCATTGTTGTAAAATAATGTATGTGTTCATGTATGTTCTTTTATTTGTTTGTTTGTATTCACTTTTGTATTTTCGGTCGCCATTTCAGCCAATCAGATGCTTGAGTTTGAGACTGGTTTCCATGCTCAGTTTTATAACATTGGGCATATGTTTGCAGCTAACAATTTCTGGAATTTGTTAGTAAGAGCAAACTAATTAAGAAAACATGAGTATTCATGATTGTTTGCTCATTTGTGAAATGTCATGTTAAAGGCTAGTGCACCATAGAAACTGGTTGCAATGCTTCAAATAAGTTGAAAACAAACCGGGTTCTTTTGTTATTTTGTTTTCGATTATTTTTTACATTGATCATTTTAGAGCATTTTTTAATTGATCATGATAAACCCCGTGGACTGTTTACTCTCTTATGAACTGTTTGCAGAGGACGTGATTTCTGAATGTGGCTTACGCCGATAATTATGCCGAATTCACTAGTTTGTATCTTTTTGACGATACTCACACCGAAGATTAAACTTACAACTGTATTGCGCATGAATATTTCGCAACCAGCTTTCCATCGAAATGTGATTTTCAGCTTCAACAAAAGAATGCCTGTCAATTTCTCCACGTCATGCTAAAATTAAGAAATGATACAAACAATATATTATACACAGCTATACATGTTTTGTAACAGGTCTAAATAAATAGTTTTAATTACGTTATCCTTTACTAAGAGAGACAGAAATAAATAGGTATCCTAGAATCCGGACAATAAAAAACCCAATTGTAATTGTCCGCCATTCGATTAGCTTTGATGTTTGAGCCGAAAATAATGAAGTAATACGGTGCCTATAAGATTTTAAGCAGCTAATGACATTATTGTTGTTACCAATTGTGCTTATTACTACGATGATAATTTGTACACAGCAATATCCGGACTGCTGATAACTAGATTGAAAAACAATTTATATTAGCTTTTATTTGCACATTCAGCAGAGAACAATAATAAACTTAAAGTCTTGCAGTGACCTTTTGAAATCCATCAACAATCAAATGCCTTGTTTTTTACTTGAATTACTAAAATTCGCTACAAATGACAAATACGATCTTCGCTCTACAACTCACAATTAAGAACCACGAACAAATTACTTCAGCTACTTAAGCAGAGAAATGTGGCAAATCACGGAATATGATTATTGTGTCCGCAATACCGCTGTGTCACGGGTGACGGGAAAATAATTTCACAACTTTTTTATTTTGAAGAAACATTTTATGAGGTTGGTACACCCTAAATCCTTGTTTAAACACCCAGTGGCAAATTGCTTTGTCACTTATCTTTTGAAGGCCTTAACCCCAAAGATTCACCTTTTCGTTTAAAAAAATGTTTTAAGGCATACCATTAAGAAGTGGAATTAAATGAAAGGGGAATAATTAATACTATCTTGAAGAAAATGTCGAATGTTTTACACAATATCGCAAAATTCAACCATGTTTCCAATTTAAAATGAATTTGAAACCAAATGAAGAAAACTGAAATAATTAAATTCCGTTATTTCGAAAACTTTATACTTTTATTTAATTCGGTCACATAATAAACATCTCATTTCAACTGTTCCTCTGTTTCGGTCGGACACGTGTTAGCTAAATAACTTGATTTCGTGGTACTGTTGTTTATGTTTCCTCAAACCAACGAGATATTAACATATGGATGGATTTTGCTATGGCTTTTGACAGATAAGATATTATTTGTCTGAGAATTTATGATTCTAATAAGATGACAATAATGCAATTTTTAACGTTTCCTGCTAATCCTAATTTATATCTCGTCCTTTGACGTTTCATTTCAAAAGGCAAAATGTATTCTCTTCACTGATTGATTAAACGTAAAAACAAACTTAAAAAAGGTGAAATATGCATATCAGGAATCGCCACATTCAGAAAAAAAAACAGCCTCCCCACACAGTCAAGAAGAAGAGAGGGAGAGAGCATGGTTAATAAAATGATCAGTTTCAAAAGAGACACCATTAACAATTAACAAAAATGAGAACCCGAGGGGTTACCGCCTTGGAACGGTCAGTGGCAAATCAAATTGCCACTGGGGGTTTAAACCAGGTTCTAGGGTGCACCAACCTCACACTTGCCCCAACAGGTTCTCATATCACAAAACAAATACAAGTTGTCTTGGTGAAACAACTCCAACCCACTTATTGGCTCAACAATGTTGCACGCAAAAGCACACAAACACATAAAAGATAAGAATTTAATAGCATTGCAAAGCCAAAGGGCGGGTACTCAATGATCTTACCGAGACCAGAGCTCCTGGAGTAAAATCAGCAAGAACACGATGACAGGGATAAAAGAAACAAATCGAGCTTCTAGGTTCTTTTAAGAAAAGATTTCCCCATAAACCTTCATAAACTCTTAAACCCCTGCCACCGTCTTGCAACCAAAGAGGTAAGCATAATGATCAACTGTAGAAGGGTTAATCACCAGGCATGTGGAGCGCTGTAAAATATCATGTTGGTAACCTTTCTTTTTAAATTTACAGATGGTTTTTACGAATAACCGGGAGAAATTAACATTGCCCTTTATTTTCTTAAGTTTATAAATTAAATCTCCATAAAAAACTGGCTGTGAAATACCTTGATGCAAAGAACGTAAAAGAGTTTTAAATTAATCGCTGTCATCTTAAATTAGTAATTTCACAATTTTCATCAATGAGCGGAAATAGCTTCATGATGTGATGTGGAACGTAACTTCAATGTTAAAACAAAATTGTTCTTGTGCGTGTTCAATAAAATAACAATACAGAAATTGTGTTAAAGATCACGTCAGTCATTGTTTTGCTTTGGCTATGTCAACAGAGTGCATTTTAATCATAAATATGTAAATATATTTTATATTCTGTATAAATGTGTAATTGTCTAAGTTATTGTTAATACTTAACAGTAAAGCCAGGCAAACAAAAAACATACCCTCTAGTTTCGAAGTACACATTTTCATGGCATTTAATGAATAGCGGAAAAACGAAAATCAGTTTTTAATTGACAGTGTCGCGGGTTTGTGTTGAAACTTGTTCGATGTCATTACATGAGGATTCGAGAAACAGATGTTTTTCGATATGCTTTATCATCATCTTATGCTTACATGTATACATGCTTAGTTCCTTTTATGGTGTCCATGATTGAGTTTGTACTGCTAACAAAGTGATGGGGTTCAGAGTTTCATGTAGTTTGATTATGCTTATGTTAGATTAAAAACATATTTAAAAAAAGACTTTTGTATTAATTCAATGAAAGTAAAAACAGCTGATTCTGAGAAGTGTATTAGCATTTTTTTCAAAAACTACAAATTTTGTAGTATATTTTTGGCATTCCAAATCAATAAAACGATGATAAAATGATTAGTGGTAACCTTCAACAAGATTATTGTATTTATTAAAAACATCTTGTTTGCAAATCTTCACCATTCCTTTGAAAGGTTCTTCTATTTTACGAGTGATATTATGATAAAAAGCATGTTCTGATACACGTCATTGAATACATTGCGGTTACAAATTAGATAATTAATAGTTAGATATTGATCTCTTTGAAAACGGTTGGATAATGGACGATCAAATGTGGCAAAATGAGGATAATAGGCAAACATAATCTAAATCTTATCAATTTTAGACATTTTTAATGTGAGTACACTTCTCAACCAAATCAAAATTTTATTCATGAATTAAGCATTTTGTGACAATTATTAACATTTTTTTGGTCGTTGTATGCTAGTTTTTGTGCAACCCCGTGAGATGTTGCTCGAGGAACATCGCCACCCAAAAACGGAAAATTTACCATATTAAAATTAAAATAGTCTCTTTCATCATATCTTTAAGTAGTGACGAATCTATTTTCCATAGAAAGATTAAAATTAAGAAAGTTTGCTTCATTATCTGAAGTTTTTGCTTTATTAAGTTGAAATATATTAGGACAAATCTTATAAACCAGAGATAGAAAGTGGTTATTATCTACATTGAACAAATCATCAAGGTACCTCGAGATGTTGTTAAAGGCTGTAATAATTTCATCTTGATGTTCAGTAGAAAGAGATTACATAAAATATCTTTCATAACAGTATAAAAGCAGATAGCAACTAGGGTTGCAAATTAAGTACCTATTGAAAGCCTATTACTTGTTTATAAATAGCGGTACAAAATCTCACATAAATATTATCCAATAAAAATGTGAGCGCCTCGATAAGGTCATGGCAGTTCCATAAAGTATAATAATCATACTATGAACCATCTGTAAAAATGCCATTTGTTCATTACAAGCGACAAATGGGCCGTTTCAAAAAATGGCTGGAAAAGTGAAAAAAAATAGTGAAAAAAATAAAGTTCATAAAAATTCCAAACTTGTTATTCTGTATTTTTTGCTTATTGAAACTGATTACAGAACTGAAAAGATTTTTGAAATCGGTTTACTGGTTGCGAAGATATTGTCATTTGGGCAATTAAAAAAATGGCCAAAAAGTGAAGTGAAAAAAATGTAAAGAATTTAAGTTCATAAAAAGTCCAAACTGGTTGCTCCATATGTTTGTACAGTCTTTACAGTAACCAAAATCAATCAAGTAATACGCATATGTGGCAGAATGAAAATTTTATAGAGCTTTATTGACCAATATTAAATAAATCACAAGAATTTTAATTTATGTGCCTAAAGTACAAGTATTACTGTTTCTTATTATTTAAATGTGCATTTCCGTTAAAATACATGTTGAAGAATCAAATATAAGTGCTTTAGAACTTGTGACGGTGGAAGGGGTTTAAGAGTTTATGAAGGGTTATGGGGAAATCTTTTCTTAAAAGAACCTAGAAGCTCGATTTGTTTCTTTTATCCCTGTCATCGTGTTCTTGCTGATTTTACTCCAGGAGCTCTGGTCTCGGTAAGATCATCGAGTACCCGCCCTTTGGCTTTGCAATGCTATTAGATTCTTATGTTTTGTATGTTTGTGTGCTTTTGCATGCAACATTGTTGAGCCAATAAGTGGGTTGGTGTTGTTTCACCAAGACAACTTGTATTTGTTTTGTGATATGAGAATATTTGCAAAATGTCACACTCCTGACAAGTTAAGCTGATATTTTCTGAAGGGAGCTGCAGACAAATATAATTTCAATAGAGGTGATAATATTATAATAATTGCATCTAGAAAAAAGTGAAATATACATATCAGGGAAGGCCACATCCAGCAGACACAGCCTCCCTACACAGCCAAACAGTATAGAGGAAAAGAGAGCATGGAATTTCAATAATCGAACATTAAACTTTATTATACACAAAACATTTCTTTTGTACTATTTTTCTGTAAAGTCCATAAATTTATCAAGCAAACATGTATTGAATTTCTTGAGGTATTTTCTTATCTACAACGCTTGACTTAATACCATAAATTTTGATAACTTGAAGTATAATTTGATTAATTTAATCATTAGTTGATGCCTAATAAATGCACCTTTTACTTAACCAACACTACAACTTGTCTTTATTCAAGCTTTTTTTAAATGATGGTCTGAACAAATGTGATTTTTAAAAGTGTCACACTTTTTTGTCACACTCCTGACATTTTTGCTCGTTATTTTAGAATATTTTTAACCGCTGGTGCTATTTTAATGAAACTACACAAATCTTTAAAGGGCATGATGAGACACTGCAAAGTAAGAAAAAACAAGTCACTGTTTGTTGTAATCTTTCTTACAGGAAAACACAAACCAGCCATTTTTTTAAACAGCCCAAATGTTGTTTTTTTTCTCTAGCAAAGTTTTTTTTTCAATGAGACTGGTTATCTTGTCTCTTATTAATATAAATTATTAGGGAGAGAAGTATATAACGTAGAGAAATCATAAGTGGACAAACAGAACGCCTGAAAATTATTTGATTTAAGCTTGTTTAAAACGTCATTTGAATTTTTTATAGACCAAAATAAATTTTTGCTAGTGGTTTTAAAAACCTTGTCGCAATACCTAATTACATGTTCTTTTTTAGCTGTAAGACAAGATGTTAAGGGTAGGGATAATTAAGTAGTTGTATAAGAACCAGGGTTTGCAATAAATCTTATATTACCTATTATAACCAAACAATAATAATTATTGAAAACTGTGATTTGTTTTACGTAATATCTACGAAGAAAAACGTCAAATGATATGGAACGAGGACACAGTTTTTATCCCTTCGGTTACCCACAATAAGGAAGTACTTACGCAGTAAAAGAGTCCTCTTTTTGAGGATGAATACTGATTGAATTTTGAATGAAGAGTACTGATTAAATGGCATTTTTGTACAGAGTAGGTCTGAAACATGAAGTAAATGTCAAATTTTAGTAAATTTTAATGATAGATTGTTGTAAATCAGCCTTTGAACAGGGGTTATTTTGGCCTGTTTACTGCCGAAATTGTTTACCTGTCAAACATGCCGACACACTTTTTAAATTATTGCGAAAGGAAGCCGGTCAAGGTACCCTTTCTTGCGGCTAGAATGTGTCGCATTGGATAGTATTACAAAGTTCAGGTGAGATTTTTCTATTCGGAACGTTTATAAAAATGTTCTGTTCACAAATGCTTATATGAAACATATAGGGAAAAGAACTGTGTTCTTAGGCCTGATATTATTTTCTAGATTGTAACGTTGCATGCGTTGAACGTTGACGTTACTCTCTTACTTCATTAAATATTTACTTAAAAGAACTTTAAAACGAAAATTTTAGAATTGCTTTTTTTATAAATGCCCACTTATTTAAACTCCAAAACTTAAATTAAAAGAAATAAATTAAACTTTAAAATTGAATTATTTGAAAATCCCGTTTATTTTGTCAAAAATATTAAAAACGTGTCCTAACTACTGGTTTATTTATTCGAAATAAATACATTTTTCTTTTTGAAAGGCTGTTATACATCTGTCATAGAGAATTACATCGTTCTAAATCGCTAGACCATTCAAAAACTTTTGGCACAAACCAATGCGAGACGAATAGAATTTTCTCCTTGACATCCACGTTAGTACGTCATGGATAAAATAGCTTAGAGTGTGTTGGCTCAACGTGCCCAGCAGACCATTATGAAGCTACAGGAAGTTATTTTAGTACAATTGAATGACAAACCACAACATTTCCTTAAGATTTAAATCAAAGTTTGACGATACAAAGATGAGTAAATGATCACAACTTATACCAGATGCAATGATTATTACTCAAGAATTGCTTTCCATGTACCAGTGTGAGCTAAACATGTTTTTATTTTTAATTGCTCTAAGCAGATTCAAATTTGTTTTTGTGGGTTAAAAGGGATATTGTAACTTACAATATTTTGGAAGATCCAATCAAATAGTTCGGAAAATCAACATTTATTAAGTGTGCACTTAGAACTTTTGAGTGGTGCAGATATAGAAAGAGAAACCAAACGTGAAAGCCAAGCGTGTCTACCATGGTGTTTTTAAATATTTTGAAGATCATGAATAGAACAATAAACACATGATTTTCTTTTGATTTAATTTCTTATCCGTGCGACCTCGATTTTTGTTTTCGTCTTTTAAATCAAATCAAAAATGTCAAAATCAGTATTTTTTGAAATGTTGAATTCTTGATAAATATTATCATTTAAACCAAGCGGGTGAGGCTTTTGAAGTTTTCGAATCCACTTATGTTCCGAAATAAGTCTTGCTCTAATTTAAATACCCTTGAAGCACTGTTATCGAATATAAGTTTTTTAACAGGTTAAATATTACATGTTTTATAGTGTGGTCTGATTGTTTGTAAACTAAACAACACAAACCATCATTTTAAATGCCCACACAATATGATACTTACAACAATGTATTGTGTCCTCGTGACTAACATATGTAAACTATATGAGATATTAGTTAAAGTGTGTCTGTCCTTCAATTTCCTGGTCGCTCCTGGTCGCGTAAACGAGTGACAAGTAGAGATTTCTCTTTTCGTAGTCGACAGTTCTTTACCAAGTACACAACATTTTCTTGTCAGTTTCATTACATACATGTGTGAATTTAAAATAATGTTTTGTATTGCTTAGGGGTTTTTTTTTAGTTTAGATAAATGGAATATTAGGGAATTTTATGGTCTGGCTTTTTTCTTTACGGTTCTAACGAGTCTTACCATATGCAAAATAAAGATATATTAGTAACATTCATTTGTGCAAAGTTTCATTGAAAGGCATTTTGCCGTTATTTAGATGTTGATAATTTTCTTTTTTATCGATAAACGTGCAAGGAGGAGTGTAGTGGATCCTTAAATTGTCAACTGACTTTGACTTATATAAAATTTGTATGTTCATTTAAATGGTTTTCTAATGATTTTGTCTTGATATAGGTTTTATTTCAAGTCCTAAGAGTATATACAAATGTAATAAAGAACAAGTATAACATAGAACCAGTTTCAGTATAATAACAAGTTTCTCAAGTTTAGTCGTGAATAATGGAATATTCTGTTATCTTTGTCTCTAATAAGTCGACAAGAATCGCTTAAACCGATTAGTATACTAGTTTTATACCCGTTTTCAATTCTTAATGTTAAGACTTAATAATAATATAAATCTGGTGTCAAGTGTATATAAAGATAAAAATATCCTCCCCAGTTTCAAAAGGTTTTAAAACTGACAATGGAAACCAATCTCAAATCTCAAGCAACTGATTGGCAGCCATTTCAGTCTATCAGATGCTTAAGATTTCAAACTGGTTTGTAATCTTCAGCATGGTATTGGTCTTGGCTGCTCATTAATCTGTTCTTTGACATCTCTGTGCATCAACCTTTAAGTTATCTACCTTACATTAACATCACTTTACTCTTCGTGAAAAGGTTTAATTAACTAAGCTGAAATACCTTCATGTGTATAGTTATAACGTTGCTTTAAAAGAAAACGTTTCATATTCGAGCAAGGTTTACGTAGTCATGATTTTAAGTTATCCTAATAAATTCAGGAGTTGCAGGAGTTGCCACACAAAGACAATACAGTCTCCCCACGCACTCCCCAAACCGTAGAGAGGAAAAGACACCATCGACAACTAACGAGAGTGAGTATTTAAAGAAATCGAAACAGACAAAGAAACCATTTTCATAGCAATAGCTAATGTTTTAGGGACATCTCGCGGGATTTGAAAAAAGTTTTTGACAGTATGACAATAATGTTTATTAATGGCTTTTATTGGCCGACTTTTTATGGCTGAATAAAAAGTTGTGTTTGTAAAAATTACATCTCTGACTTCACAGCAAAATCTTTAATTAATTTTACCATTTAGTGTTAAACGATTTCTTTCTTTGAAAGAATTATTTTTGTTCCTGGGTTAAAAACTAGTATTCACGCGCGCGCCGTTTGTAGAGTGTTTTATCATGTAAATACAAGCTAAGGACATTTAATTACTACAATTTAATTACTTCCGTATATTTCTCACGAAACCGATTTAGAATAAATGTTCTTTCATGTTCGACATCATGATAATGCGACCCAGATTTAATTATAGGCAATTCATCTCTAATTCAACATCAACATCAACATATAGATCTTCACAGCAATATATAGTTGTCTAGAAATATATATGATAGAAATTAAGCAAACATGTGTATGAAACTACTACACCTACGTCAGTGACAAACTATACATATATTCGAATGAAACCATTTTTGGACAACAATTCCAACTACATATGGACACTTAACTTTCTATGAAAAGTTCTTCTTCCTAGTATTGACGACATCCGTTTACAGGCCAATCAAACACACGTAGCGTGCATAGATATTTCTGAGACATGGCTGGACAATTGCGTCTTTGATACTGAGCGCCACATTCAAAAATACAACTAAGTTCGTCGCGTAGTTATTGCTAATAACTAAACTAAACCGTTTATACTTGGAACTGTGTATAGACCTCCAAAACAGTCTGATGTTTATAGCACTGTAGAAAACTTGTTTCTTAGTAATTTAAATATTAGTCATTGTCAAACCTGTGATTTTAATACTGATGTTTCCTCTTTTACCAGTTGTAGCTTACAATCTCATTTGAAATCGTTCATGGATATGTTTAGTTTTAATTCCTGATACGCATATTCACTTTTTTAAATCACAGTAGTTTTGTTTGTGCTGTGTGGCGGCCGTAAAACGTCTCCCTGTACTTTCAATCAATACTGTTATCTTTTCATCCCTCAGGGATTGCTGTTTACATTAACTTTTCACATCCATCCACAACCACTAAAATTCTCTCATGGCTGTTTCGGGAGGCTGTGTCTTCTGGATGTGGCCATTCCTGCTATGCGTATTTCACTTTTTTAAATTCACCGTAGTTTAGTTTGTGTTGTGTGGCGGCCGTAAAAAGTCTTCCCGTACTTTCAATCAATACTGTTATATTTTCATCTCTCAGGGATTGCTGTTAACATTCACTTTTGACACCACTCCCCAACCACTCAAATTCTCTCATGGCTGTGTAGAGAGGCTGTGTCTGCTGAATGTGGCCTTTCCAAATATGCATATTTGGTTTTTTAAGCCATTGATTCAAGAATTTCTACATCTTGATTTGATTTTAGTCTCAGATAGTGATAAGTAGATCAGTGAGGTGTTTTAAAAACAAATTTCAGAGACAATTTTGCAATGTATTGTACTATTAAACCTTCAGTCAGGCCTAGTATAGGAGCTCATAAAACTGTTATGCTACGCTTCTTTAATACCTATGATAAAGATGAATTTAAGGCATCTCTTTTATCATTTGATTGGAATTTGGATTTACTGTGTAATGGTGTTGTTAAAGCTAACAAAATAGTGAAAGATAGCTTCTTATCCATTATAGATACAGTAGCTCCAGTCAAACAAGTGAGAATTAAGCAAATGTCTGAGGAATGGATAAATGAAGCAATTTTACAGTGTATTAATGAAAGAGAAAGAACATTTGGACAGTATATTAAAACAATGCTGATCAAAATTATAATAAATTCAAATGTTTGGGAAACAAATGTCAAAGTCTTATTCGTAATTTTAAACAGGCTTTCATAACTACTTCCATTCACAGCAATAAAAAATGATTTTAAATCTCTTTGGAAATCACTGAAAAATTTAGGCCTTCCCTCTAAAAAATCTAAAACATCAAAGCAATATTGGTCTGAAAATTATTGGAGAAATATGTTTTGATTAAAATAAGATATGTAATATGTTTAATTGTTTTTATACTACTTTTGCTTCTATACTTGAAGCTAAATTGCCTCCTTCACCAGGTGTGTATGGAAAACAGTTTGTTGATTTTTTTCTACTAAAAGAAAGGTGTTTTTAAAACTCATACTCATTTGTTTTAGTATCTGAAAATATGGTTCTTAAATACAAGTATATCAACAATCTAAGTCTTTCTAAAGCTACTGGCCTAGATAGTAAACCAGCCAGATTTGTAAAGGGTGGTGCTGTTGTGATTGTTGCTCGTTTGACTCACATAATTAATTTATCTTTAATATAAGGCATCGTACCAGATGATTTAAAAAGGCCAGGGAAGTCCCTTTGTATAAGAAAAGTGACAAGACTGATGTTGGTAATTACGGCCAGTCTCAAAACCTACATTTATTTCCAAACTTTATGAAAAGGTTGTTCATGACCAAATTGAATTTTACTTAACTGAGAAAAAAAGATATATCAATTTCAATCAGGATTTAGAAGGGTTTAAAGCACAGAGTCTTGTTTAATACATTTATCTGATTTTATAAGATTTGAGATGGACAATAGGAATATGGTAGGTATGGTTTCACTGGATCTCTAAAAGCATTTGACACAATTAACCATGATATTTTACTTATGAAACTCCAGGCTTTTAGCTTGAGTACAGACATTGTAAATTGGTTTCGATCATACTTATCTGGCAGATTATTGACTGTAAATATTTCTTGCAATTCTCGAAGTGAAATTACTTGTGGCGTGCGACAGGGCTCCATTCTTACCCACTTGTATTTTCAATCTATGTTAACGATATGTCTGTTATAGTTAAAAACAAGTTATTAATCCTACTTTATGCCGATGACTCAGCTTTTCTCGTGTCCGGTAAAAACAAAGACCAAATAACATCTGCTCTTTCCAAAGACCTTGAGTTCATTAGTCATTGGTTAGCAGTTAACAAATTATCTCTACATCTTGGCAAACCTAAATCCATTTTGTTTGGCTCCAAACCTTAATTGAAAGCAGGCTCAGATTTGCACATCTCTTGTGATGGAACAAAAATCAAATCCACTAACTCTGTGAAATATTTAGGTGCAACTATTGATCAACATCTTTCTTGTGAATCCATGGCAAATGAAATAAAAAAGGCTTGTTCAAGATTGAAATTCTTATACATGAAGAACTCTTTCTTAACCTTACATAGAAGAAAACTCATACTTTCATTTCGAATACAGATTCATTTTGACGATGATTGTTGTTTCAGGTTCCATAGTATCACAAAAATGTGTAATGAAAGAATACAAATTATACAAAATAAATACATTAGGTTTGTTTTAAATTTGGACACTATAACACATTTAGATATGACCCATTTTACTGGCTACCTGTTCAGAAAAGAGTTGATTCTATTACACTTTCTCATGTTTAAAAATTTAAGCATAATATTGCTTAATGATACTAAAAGGAACAATTTATACGGGCTGATTCTGTTAATTTATACAAAACTAGTTTTAGTGAAAATGGCTGTTAACCTGTCCCCAACGTTAAAGAATTTGGCATGAAAATAGTTTTATAAAATGGATGCAAACTCTGGAACAATTTACCAACTTCTGTATAGAATATCAACAAACTTGTAGATTTTAAATTATCTGTTAGGAAACACATGCATACAGATTTTAAAAATTATGTATTTAAAATATTAACTAACTCGTATTTGTTTATGTTAGAGCCACGTGATATATACACTGCGATTACAATAACAAATTGTATATTACTAGAATTTTCGCAAACTTTTAAACATAATATTTACCCATGTTCAATTTACTGGTGTATTTTTAGAAATCATATACACCGTCTCTATGACTGTAAACTTTAACATTATATTTGAGAACCATAATGGAAATAAGGGATATATTTTCCCTCTTCTGTTTCATTCTCTGTAATAACATGGCAACAATATGTGATATGAATCTTATCCATACCAAAAACTCTTAATCAAACTGTGTTATTATTGTTTTGTTATCTATCTATCGATCGATCTATCCTTCCATCCATCCATCCGTCCGTCCGTCCGTTCATCCATCCGTCCATCCATCCATCCATCCATCCATCCATCCATCCATCTAAACTAGATAAAACATTTAAAGTAAGTAAAACTATTGATTTTAAGAGTTGTTAGAAAAATTCGAAATGCTGATAATATTGTTAAATGAACATCATGTTGCTATTTTTGTGATAATGAATTAATTTACCTTTTCGTCTTCTCTATTCAACACTAAAAATGTGTTACCCAGTAGACAATATGGACGCTAAAGCACGGTAGTGCGCGAAGTGTAACGAAATTTAAGAAAATTGAAGATTTTATTCGTTTATTAGAAATAAGCATTTTCAGTCTTCTCATTTGACAAGCAAAACAAATTGTATCAACTAGAAACTTTAAGGTCAATAATGCGAATTCAAGCCATATCTGCTGCAGCACGAGGTAACTATGCAATATGCATTAACCAGAAGTTAACAACTTGATAGAACCTTTTCAATTGTTGTCACACATACTGATAGAATTTTACTCAGGACTGGCATTCTTATAGTATCACGTTTTGACTATTTAGTGAAATTATTCAATCTCCAAATTATTTACCATCAACAAATATCATGCGACTTTTGAAATGAACTGTAATTGCAATTAATAGTATATGCATGAAACCGATCAAACTACGTGTAAATCCGCTACAAAAGACGACATTTAACGTTGAAAAAATAGTTTAAAAAAACTTCATTTTTGTTATCAAGTATGTCATTTTGTCACAGACTGGCACATTTATTTCTCTTTCATCAAAGCCAAACATAAATGCTAAATAGTAACTTGTATTTTTATTTATTCAATAATCATACTAACATTATTCTACTCAAATTTAATATCACGCAGGAAAATGTAGTGAATTGATGCCTTCTAACACATTTCCTTCAGCTTAACTGCTACTTCGAAGAAAACTAAGCCGCAAGAAACTTTTGTAGATTTTCTCTGTTCTCCACAGATTATTTCAAGACTACAGTTGAAAAAAAGGTGAAATATGCATATCAGGAATCGCCACATTCAGAAAGCGTAACATTATTTAACTGCATTCTCAACTGTTCACGCAAAAATAACTTTACGCTATTATACTACATTCTTAACAGTTCGATTGCTTCATTATCAAATCTGCATGTTTTGAAGCAGTGATTTTGTCATTATATCTGTCCTAATTGTCTGAACGAAAGTTTTGGTTGTGGTTTTCTTTAGGAATTTACTTCATGTTCTACATGTTCGGTTCAGTTATTTCTTTTTATTTCCACGTAATCTATAGTGTATACACCTATAAAGAATTCCGCATTTCATAAACGCCGTTTATCTTTTTTAAGACATTTCTAAATGGGTTTTTTTAAGGTCGAAGTGGTGTAATTACTGTAATGATGTAAATAATAAATCCGAAACAACTATAAAACTACATTTTTTCTGTGTAAATATATTAGTAGTAAATTAAAATGTCCAAAATTATGTTTTATTTTATTTTGACATTAACAAGTGGTTGCTTATGAATAAAAATTGTAGTGAACTAACGAGTACACTGCACATCTTGGCTATCCTCAAAGCTGCTCTATTCATTTTTCAAGTGTAATTTATATTTTACTTTTGAAAGCAAAACCTTACTTTATTCCCGTGATTTTGTTTTCAATCAAGTTTCTTCCGAGTAGTCGTAATTTATTTACTGTTATTATGTGGTGCACATTACGTGTGATTATTTCTTCGTCGCCAGTTCAAGGAGAATTGGTTCTAAAATGGTACGGAAAACATTGTATAATATCTCTGCAATTTAGTTGGAACGTACATTAACAATTTCGTAGATGCATTTGTTAATTTTGACAGTTTTATTGAAGGTTCCATGTTCATCACCATATGCATACCATCGACTGGGATGAATCAAAATTGTACTGTTTACTTGTGTTACTATTGAGTTGCGCTCATTCCGGGGCTATTGCTGCCCGTGAACAGGCTCAATCAAAACGAGTCTGCAATATTTTCATAATAGTCGTGTTTGGTGGCTTTAAAGTTCCCTTTTCCATCGATTTCCTTACGGAAAAGTTCATACCAACAATTGAAAGTATAAGTTCAAACCAACAATTGAGCTTGCTTATCCACTTGGTTTAAATGATAATATTATTCAAGAAGGATTTTAAAAATTCCTGATTTTGACATTTTTGATTTGCTTGAAATACGAAAACGCAAATTGAGGTCACACGGGATACGGACTAGTGGTACCATCAAAAAAATCACGTGTTTATTGTTATATTGATAACCTTCCATATATTTTAAAAACTTCTGGTAGAAACGCTATGCTTTCGCGTCTGGATTCTCTTTCTAATTCAAGTTTACAGAAAGTGGATAAGGAAGTCGGTGACATTGATATAAGAGCTCATCCGCTCTATGAACTTGCCAGCCTTACTCATTGTTACACTCGGCATATTCTCATACCACACATTGACTTGGAATCTGATCACCAAAGACATTTTTCCTGAAAAAATCATTTTTAAATAAAGATATAGATTTTATTGACTTTCCAAGTATATTTAAAGATAAAACTGTTGAATCTGCTATACCTAATTATTTCAAGAATATTGAAACAGCCATCGTCTGTTATAAATAAAACAAGTCAATTAGAAAATCAATTTTCAATTACAACAAAATTACCTCGGATTTACAGATTGTTGAGAATACACCAATATCACGAGACTGTTCAAATTCAAAATTTTGCTATCAACCTGCCGGTCACATCGTTTCAGGAGATCTAAATGTTATCAAATACTTTAGAATCCGCAATTTTATTTCAAAAGGTCCGGAATATAAAATTCCATCGGACATCGACTTTAATACCTGTCGTGCGGAAAATGCAGATTTTTTAAACTCTTTTTTGCAATAAATGGCTTAAATGAGATCATGCTGAGCCTAATGCTCTTTCAAGCTGGAGAAAACAAGTATTCAAAATAATTGACACTCGTATATCCTTCTATTAAAGAAACATAGCTTTATTACCACCTCGACCTCGTTTCAACTTTCGTTATTTGAAAAAGGGTATTCAAGACTTTAACAACAGATTTGTTTAACACCTGCTGAAAGGCTTCAAATAATGTAATTGTAGTGTGACGTATACACTATATTAATGTTCAGACTGAAGAGCTTAATGCCTAATGACTTCTTCATCTAAGAGTGATATTGTTACTGAATACACTCTACAAATTACAAAATTAAGAATCAGTGTTGAGCCGAAACAAGACAAAGTAACTACTATGTATTAGTTGCCTAAAATATACAAAACAAGATTTATTGCAAACTCTAGTTCTTGTACACTAACTAAATTATCCATGTTCTTAACGTCTTGTCTTACAGCTATAAGTAATTAGGTATTGCGAAAAAGTTTTTGAAACAAATGGCAAAAATTTATTTTGGTCTATAACAAATTCAAATGACGTTTTAAAGAAGCTTAAGTCAGAACATTTTCAGGTGTTCTGTTTGTCTACTTATGCTTTCTCTGTATACTTCTCTCCCTCATAATTTAATAAGAGACAAGCTCACTAGTCTCATTGAAAAACCTTTTGCTAGAGAAAATAAAACATTTATCGCTTTAACGAACATAGGGCATTCTATACAGATGGTTCTAATGATAATTATACTTCATGGACCTGTCAAGACTTTATCCAGGCGCTCACATTTTTATTAGATAATATTAATGTGAGATTTTGTACGTCTATTTATAAACAAGTAATAGGGATTCCAATTTGTACACATTGTGCACCCCTTGTTGTTGATCTGTTTTTATACTGTTATGAAAGAGATTTTATGTTGTCTCTTTCTACCGAACACCAGGATGACATTATTACATCCTTTAACAGCACCTCGAGGTACCTTGATGATTTGTTGAATATAGATAATAACCATTTTCCATCTCAGGTTAATAAGATTTCAGATAAGCAAGCAAGCTTTCTTGATCTTAACTTTTCTATCAAAATGGATACGTTACTACTAAAATTTATGATAAAAGAGGTGATTTTAATTTTAATTTAGTAAATTGTCCGTTTTTAGACGACGATGTTCCTCGTGCAACATCTTACGGGTTTATATCTGACAGTGTGTTCGATTTCTAGAGCTTGCAACGATGTTAATGATTTCAAATTAAGGCAAACATTTCGCCAGATTTAATTCAATAATACAGGTGCAGTTTAAAACCACTTTTACAAGAAGGTAATTCACAGCCAGTTTTCTTATGGAAATTAAATTTATAAACTTAAGAAAATAAAAGGCTATGTTAATTTCTCCCAGTTAATCGTAAAGACCATCTGTTAATTCAAAAAGAATGTTACCAACATGATATTCTACAGCGCGATGCAGGCCTGCTGATTAACCCATCTACAGTTAATCATTATGCTTACCTATTTGGTCGACAACGGTGGCAAGGGTTTGAGAGTTATGAAGGTTTATAGGAAATTTTTTTAAAGAACCGGGACGCTCGATTTGTTTCTTTTATCCATGTCATCGTGTTCTTGCTGATTTGACTCCATGTGCTCTGGTCTCGGTAAGGTCATTGAGCCATTGGCTTTTCAATGGTATAAGCTTCTTTTGTTTTATATGTTTGTATGCTTTTGCATGCAACATTGTTAAGCTGATGTGTGAGTTGGAGTTATTTCACTAAGACAACTTGTAATTATTTTGTGATATGAGAAGCTGTTCGAGCAAGTGTGAGGTTGGTGCACCCTACAACCTGGTTTAAACCCCAGTGGCAAATGCTCCAAGGCGGTAATCCCTCGCGTTCTCTTTTTCGTTAATTGTGTGTGAGTTCCATTTTGAAACTGATTAATTATTGTTATAGCATGCTCTCTTTTCCTCTCTACTTTTTGGATGTGTGGGGATGCTGTGTCTGCTGGATGTGGCCATTCTTAATATGCATATTTCACTTTTTTTCTCTAAAACAACATTCATACCTAATGATACCGATTTTATTAAATGAATTATAGACACGTTCATTCGTTTTATAACTTGCAATTTCCTTTCGTCATCCTGGAATTATTTCGAAATGTCCGATAACGTAATCGCATTTGACATTTACTATTCAATTTAAGATTCAATGCTCAATGCTTAATACGAGTATATGTTATTTACATTAAGCTATATTATATTTTAAAATGTTCAAATTATTTGTTTTGTTATTGTTCATGCTCATTCCATATATATGACAAATATAGTTCTATGCAGCATATTAACATGAAATTTAAATCTCTTTACTATTTTAGGACCCTGATATCTGTGAGCATTGAATTTATGTGGACAGCTCTAGTTTTTTAATCTACATTCTAATCTTTTTATCTAATTTACCAAACAAGAGAAATATGCCTATCAGGAATGACCACATCCAGCAGACAGTCCATATAGCCAACAAGTAGTGAAGAGAAGAGAGCATGGTTATACCAAAAACAATTTAAAAATAAATGAAACAAACAAGTGAGAACTTAATAGGTTACCGCCTCGGAATATACAATTGTACAGTTCGCATACAATTTGTCGCTGGAGGCTTAAACGAGGCTCTAGGGTGCACCAACCTCACACTTAAAAACATGTGGCACTTTTTCTTTTGCATCGTCCGAAAAAATCGTGTTCGATGAAAAAAGACAAATATTTTTATCAGGAATGGCAACATCCAGCAGACACAGGCTTCCCACACAGCCAATAATGAGAGACGAGAAGAGAGTCTGGTTTTAAATTAATTAGTTTCAAAATAGACGCACAAGCTTACATCGCTATTCCACTTGTACGAGTAGTATAAGCCAAATAAACAGAAAACAAACTCACATATTAAAATCCTTATAACCTATGAATAAAGCTAAGCTTTAAAAATGTGTACAATCTGTAAAACTTAAAAACTATGAAAAAGACGAAAATGGAATTTTTGAAGGCACCGAACACGAAAAATATGCAAATATTGTAGGCTCGGTTTGATTGAGCCTGTTCACGGACAGTAATGGAGATGCATATTGCTGCCAACGCCGAGCTACAATTTAACAAAATAAATTACCTATTATGTGGAACATACGTTAAGTCTGTGTATATTTGTGCATCGCTCTTTGATGCTTTGTTTTTGTCATACTTAACACAAAAATACACTGTGTTGTGCGTTGTACGATGTATAAATGTAAGCTCTATACATTTATAAAATAGGAGATTTTGTGAAGCAAAACGGACGATTAATTATTGACGCCAATGTCAAAACAAGTTATTCCAAGCGCTCGCCTATATAAAACCTGCGGCTCACATTAATGATATTTCAGTAGAGACCTTTTCGGAGACGGGGCGTTTTTCTACAAATGTTAATATATTTTTCACAACTTGTTTGTTCGATAAATCATCATATAATCGTAAGTCACCTTCAGTATATTATAGGCTAATTACTTGTAAATAGCCAACCGGATGTTCCTTCTCGGGCTAGTCATATAATGGCTGACACTAATTAGTCCCAATTTTTGCCCTTTTGGGGCGATGGCTAGTAATCCTTATGGGAACATGTTTAGTAAATGACATGCTCTTACTGACACACTGATAGCAAATTTATGCGGATGCAACATATGAAATAGGCTCTGGTTTACGATGGCATACGTAAATACGTAAAACGGTTTTGAAGTTCACGTAGAAGTGAATAAAGCAGACCACCGGTTTCAAGATGTCAAATATCGGTTAATTGATACATGTTTCATACTTTTCTTGCTGGGAATGGACAGTAGAAACACTTAGCTTCAAAAGTATCTGACTAAGCCTTTTACCAAATGGTACCAGCTATGACTGCCAGCCTTTTGAAACATGTCATATTTACTATAGTTTATATAGGTAAGACTATTTTCAGGTCTTACACCTATAGAGATATATTCATAGAAATATTAACGATTACCTATACAAGGACACGAGGAGCTTGCACAACATCTTAAGGTCAATTGTATTTGAAGCCAACTGTTTAAACGATGTTTGAAGATAAAAGAATCATAACTGCGTTGTTTTACAGAACGGGTTGTCGTAGGACCAGGTTTAAAATTTAACATTTTGATTGCTTTAGAGAATGATTATTTCCAGACCGAACATAAAATACCGCTAAGTAACAAGAAGTTCCTTAATTCTGTCTTGTCTATATCCCTTTCCTCTAAATAAGTTGTTTTATTCCAATAAATTCTAACATCACTCAGCATCGTCTCATTTTCGTCTCAATTTCAATTAAGGTCTTTAGAGATAAACGTTAGGATACAAACCTAAAAGACATGAAATTTCTACTGATATTATCAACAACATTAAAGTTAGAACTAGTTCTTATTTCGGTTAAAACAGTACTGTTACTGTGCTGAGATAAGTGCCAAAGATTTTAAAACTTTTAAAAGTTTGGAGACCAGAATCAAATCTCAAGTCTCCATTTCAGCGAATCAGATCCTTGAGACATTAGTCCGGTCTCCAATCCCAATATTGGGCCAAGAGCTGTAGAACGGTAATGTGATGTGAACTATGTAAAGTTCAAATAAGTCAACCACCAGCACAACATCTTTACACCTACGTCACTAGAGGAAATCCTTTCAAACGTCAACTTTTCGGAAACTACGAAATCATTACAAACAGAAACCCATTATTTTATAAAGTTTTTTCAAAGCTGGCAAAATAAAATTAAAGGCGTCTGCGACGAACAATCAGAAGAATTAAACACAGACTCCGAATTGCTCCGGAAAGTAGCCTTCAGAAATTACTATCTGGTTCAACAGCCAACATTAATAAATTCAGTTATTCCAAGGCAATATAGACATCCTCCATAGAATTTTAGTCACGAATCTAGAAAAAAAACGATTCTTTGAAGATCATCTCTTAAATTCATCACAAAAAAGTACATCCAACCTGAACAAAAGCCAGTCGAAAACGACTGCATGCTCAGCTTTTCGAAATTAAATTTCGAGGAGTCGGAAACAAAGCAAATCATTAAAGCACATGTAAATTAGGCATGGTTTCAACTTGATGGTGTCACGATTGCGAAACGATCCCTCTTCACCACACCACAAAAATATTTTATTGATGAGTTTTGAATTAAACAATAAAAGAAAATCCCCAAAATACTCAAAACAACAAATAAAGGTAAAGAAATAAATCAAATGGTTGTAATTGTTATTGAGGGGTACCCAACTCCGACAACCCTTACCTCAGACCTTTCCTACTATCCAGTTAATTGTTTAATGTCACATAAACCATATTCATTTACATGAAATATAGTTTATACCACTTTTTCTTGTTTCATTAAATTATACGTTTACTTATTTTATTTTATTCTCGATAGTTCATTAAATAACAATTTATCGTCTTGTCCACTTATGACATGCGGCAAAAAGGTTTTGTTTAAAATTTGAAAATGGTTCTGCAATATTTACTAGCTTGAAGCATTTTAGCCATATTTTTGAAAATGAAAAAAAAAGATTATGCACCTTCATCATTTTCCGATAACTTAAATATAATTTTGATTCTCTTGTGTAGATTTCCATCTTTCATTTTTAAAACCTTTTAATCATTATAAATGTAATCATAATGTAATCAGAAAGTAATCTTGATTACAGTCAAATAATTATGAGTAAAGATTAAATTACAGTAATTTTAATCAGGTTTTTGAGATGTAATCATTACATCTGATTACTTCAAAAGTAAGTACTCATTACAGCTGATTACAATTACTAATTACGATTACCCCAGGTCTGGCAAGCATAGCTATTGTAGATTATCAACATTTATTATTCGAAATTCAAGCCTAAAATAGTTTCCTGGCAATCTGCTGCATTCCGAGTTAACAAAACATGTAGCTAGCAATTTACCTCTCAGTAGATAATATTACTTTGTTGTCAGACGTAACAGAAATTATGGAATATCTTTCATGGGAGGTTTTGGCTTTTGGCCTATCTAAAGTAATTGCAAGTTTCCGCCGAAATAAAATGAAACACCTGGAGGGAGTATCCGTCAAAATAAAGTTGTTGTTGTTTTGTTTACAAGACTTCTGAAAATCGTAAGCATTTTCCACATTTTCTTATTTGTTAGCCGTTGAAATGCAGTTAGCGCCATTATCATTAAGTTTGCTGAAACGTAAATACAATAATCGGATTTCAGAGCCGTAATCGCTAGCGCCATTTCACTTTTACAACATGTCGACAGCTATTAACCACCCAGACGACTTTTGTGGAAATGTCTTTTCTGTACTCTGGAAAATGTGTAATTGCTTAAGAAATTCACTGAAAATAGAAAACAAGAAACTAAGAAAACATGCGAACACTAAAACTAATAAATTAGTGTTTGATTGAATCTATTAATGAGCGGAAACCGAAATGCATGTTTACTGTCCATGTTACCCAGTCAAGGGTTGAGCGCTATTCAAAGATAAATGGGTCGTGCTCAATGTTACCGAGTCAAGGGTTGAGCGCTATTCACAGATATGTGTCGTGCTCCATGTTACCTAGTCAAGGATTGAGCGCTATTCACAGATATGTATCGTGTATCGTGCTTCATGTTACCCAGTCAAGGGTTGAGCGCTATTCACAGATATGTGTCGTGCTCCATGTTACCTAGTCAAGGGTTGAGCGCTATTTACAGATATGTGTCGTGTTCCATGTTACCTAGTCAAGGGTTGAGCGCTATTCACATATATATTTGTCGTGCTCGATGTTACCTCGTCAAGGGTTGAGCGCTATCCACAGATATGTGTCGTGCTCCATGTTTCCTAGTCAAGGGTTGAGCGCTATTCACAGCTTTGTGTCGTGCTCCATGTTACCTAGTCAAGGAATGAGCGCTTTTCACAGATATGTGTCGTGCTCCATGTTACCTAGTCAAGGGTTGAGCGCTATTAACAGATATGTGTCGTGCTCCATGTTTCCTAGTCAAGGGTTGAGCGCTTTTCACAGATATGTGTCGTGCTCCATGTTACCTAGTCAAGGGTTGAGCGCTATTCACAGATATATGTGTCGTGCTCCATGTTACCTAGTCAAGGGTTGAGCGCTATGCACAGATATGTGTTGTGCTCCATGTTAACTAGTCACCGGTTGAGCGTTATTCACAGATATATGTGTCTTGCTCCATGTTACCTAGTCAAGGGTTGAGCGCTATTCACAGATATATGTGTCGTGCTCCATGTTACCTAGTCAAGGGTTGAGCGCTATTCACAGATATATGTGTCGTGCTCCATGTTACCTAGTCAAGGGATGAGCGCTATTCAAAGATATAAGTGTCGTGCTCCCTGTTACCCAGTCAAGGGTTGAGCGCTATTCACAGATATATGTGTCGTGCTCCATGTTACCTAGTCAAGGGTTGAGCGCTATTAACAGATATGTGTCGTGCTCCATGTTACCTAGTCAAGGGTTGAGCGCTTTTCACAGATATGTGTCGTGCTCCATGTTTCCTAGTCAAGGGTTGAGCGCTATTCACAGATATGTGTCGTGCTCCATGTTACCTCGTCAAGGGTTGAGCGCTATTCACAGATATGAGTCGTGCACCATGTTACCTAGTCAAGGGTTGAGCGCTATTCACAGATATATGTGTCGTGCTCCATGTTTCCTAGTCAAGGGTTGAGAGCTATTCACAGATATATGTGTCTTGCTCCATGTTACCTAGTCAAGGGTTGAGCGCTATTCACAGATATATGTGTCTTGCTCCATGTTACCTAGTCAAGGGTTGAGCGCTATTCACAGATATGTGTCGTGCTCCATGTTACCTAGTCAAGGGTTGAGCGCTATTCACAGATATGTGTCGTGCTCCATGTTACCTAGTCAAGGGTTGAGCGCTATTCACAGATATGTGTCGTGCTCCATGTTACCAAGTCAAGGGTTGAGCGCTATTCACAGATATGTGTCGTGCTCCATGTCACCTAGTCAAGGGTTGAGCGCTATTCACAGATATGTGTCGTGCTCCATGTCACCTAGTCAAGGGTTGAGCGCTTTTCACAGATATGTGTCGTGCTCCATGTCACCTAGTCAAGGGTTGAGCGCTATTCACAGATATGTGTCGTGCTCCATGTTACCAAGTCAAGGGTTGAGCGCTATTCACAGATATGTGTCGTGCTCCATTTTACCTAGTCAAGGGTTGAGCGCTATTCACAGATAAACGTGTGGTGCTCCACCGCCTACCGAGCGCGCAATAATACAACAAGTAAGGGAAAACC
Source organism: Corbicula japonica (assembly GCA_038501625.1). Classification (NCBI taxonomy): domain Eukaryota; kingdom Metazoa; phylum Mollusca; class Bivalvia; order Venerida; family Cyrenidae; genus Corbicula; species Corbicula japonica. Next base: position 1,004,642 of record JAZAYU010000171.1, read on the forward strand.
TTTTACAGCAGTCACAAACAACGCTTCTGAGGTATCTTAATAGTAGTAGAAACAAAGAACATGAGCAACAACCAAATAAATATTGCAGGCGCTTAGTTGGATGTTTGTGCTTGTTCATGGTTAGTTATGGACAAGCATACTCATATTTACTGTACGAGGCGCCTAGCCTCGGTTCGAGCGCATTTCATATTTTATTCATATACACTTAACCAATGTTCTAACTACACCGATCACAATTTTATAATTTCACCGCAAAGAATTGGAGTACAGTCTACAAATTTGAAACATAATAAGATGCACCATTTTACTTCTTTTTCTGAAATTTCCATTGAAATCACTCCGTGCGTTCTTAAACCAAGGGCATTTAATCCAGGAGAGGGCAAAACCAAAAGTCACAAAATTGACCGTAGCTTTTGTATAGAGGATATACTGACACCGTCAAAAACTGCTGAAAAATCTTCTGCCTTACAGCTAATGAATCGCATTATTGCAGAATTGCATAGAATTGTTCAAAGTTACTTAAAATTCATATTTAAACAATGAGACATGAATTTTCGTTTACGGAGAATATAGAGAAGCTACTCGCTACCGACAATTTTGTGACTTTTGGTTTTATCCCTACCTTGAATAAATTTCAGTGGTTTCTAAAGGCGTGAAGAGAATTTGACAATTCTTTCATTCAAAGAAGTGAAAATGATGTATCTTATTATATACATATGGACAAAAGTCTTGTCCGGTACGGTTTTCCATAAAACCTTTTAAATGCATGAAATCCATAAAATAAATGGAGTGCCATCATTTTAGTGGCATAAATTTGGTATAAATTTAAAGAGGACATTAATATGCATTCAGTAAAAAAGAATGTTGGACTTTGATCCAGTTCTGTTGGTAGAGTAACATGTTGAAAAGAGGAATGCAAAAATGTCCAATCTTCCTACCGGACAAGTCTTTTGTCCATAAGCATATTATAAGTTTGCAGTGTATATCCCGAATCCTTGGAGAGAAATTTAGAAAATATGATCGGTGAAGTTAGAACATTGGTTAAGTTTATGTGTAAAGTGCTTGACGGCCTAAATAGCGAGTAATTTATAAAATCACTAACGACTGTACTAGGAGACATTGACAGTTTCCGCAAGGCACAAGCAAACCTACTTGAAAATAATATAGATGAGAAAGAACTTTGCAAAACACCGAACACGACAAATATTTTTAATATTGCATCCTCGCTTCGTAAAATGGTATAAAAAAACATTCAGGTTGAGGGTGCTTCTAGTTTTCTAACTTGAATAAATGTTAACTTCTCCTTACGAACAGGCCGGACAGAAAAGTGTTCAAATTACCAAGTAATATCGAGCTCTAGCTCGGGTCGCGAAGCGACCCGAGCGTTAAGCTCGTCTTAAGGTCGCAGGAATGCCCATTCACTAACGAGTTTTTTTCGATGTCACGGAAGTTTGCTCTGGTTACCGGCTGTGCAAAGCATAAGGCAATGTAAACACGGGAAAAAAACTGACCGGTAAAAACTTACGGCAAAGTATTGTTTTGACAAATTTTGTTTTTTGTCCTTATTTTTATAAATCGCTAATTGCAAAATATCTTTAAAAATTAAAATTTATTATTCGTAAGCATTATTAGCGGACTAGCATTTTGGAAAGCAAAACAAATAAATCGTTAATTTAGAGAGTAGGTTGTCGTTCGTTGTATCCAATAGCAACACTAGCTATCGGCCATATTTAGACTTAGGAAATCAAGTTGAAAACTACCGAATGGTAGCTTGTCAGTGGATTATTAGGCCTTTAAATTCAATGGAGCATAAGGCCTAGTGACGGAAAAATCAGATGCATGGAGTTTTTCTTGAAAACAAGATGAAAGGCTGGTGAGAACCAACTTTTATGTGAAGTTGAATTGTGAAATGGGCCTCGCAATGTTCAGTCACTCACAATGTGAGACACACAGAGCTTAGCGTAGACCAGCGCCACAATTCAGTTTTATATAAGAGTTTTTTTGTCACTGGTCATGTTCGTCATTCAGACATGTGAGCCCATGGTAGTCGAAGATATTGTTTGTGAACTAGCTGAAAACTGAACACGAGCCGAGGTAGGCCTATGAGATTTCTTGTATAATTTTTTATTAAACACATGACACAAGAGCAAATCTACACCACAGAGTCTTTGAAGACTGATCCTGTTTTCTAAAAACATTGAAGAAATTGGCCGCCCCCGCCCTACCCCCCCCCCCCCCAAAAAAAAATGAGGGTCTACTCTGGGTCTACACTGCATAAACATAATGTTTATGTTTATTGTTTTGGTTGATAGATTGGGATCATTATCAGTCTATCCACACCAAATTTACAACCAAATACCACGGATTTGGTATATGGATTACAGTCAATAGGCCACAAACAAGTCAAATGGGCCACACTTTATTTTGAAAAGCTCAAATAGGCCACAAAAATAGGCCACATTTTTATTTTATTTATAAAGATTTTATTATCATTCTGTTAATATGTTCTATGTCAGTTTATGATGTTTTATAAAATATTTTTCAACAAGTTGCTTCCTTGATTTGACATTTTGTACAAAGCAACATACATGTACTTTTTCCAGATTTATGTCCAAGACTATCATGACCAAACAGCAGGGAAAACAATTGACAAAATGTTGCAACAAAAGAAAAGAACATTATAATTATTTCTTTTTTGTGATAGCAATTTAAACAAAAAACATTAACATAGATAAATATAAAAATGTTTTGTATGAACAAAATAAGTTCTATCAGAACTACAATTTACATCATTTATGTGACAATATGCTCTTTTGATCTATGACCTTAGTCTACACAAGTCACTAAGTCTTGCTCTACACTAGCACAGAATCTTATATTGATGCAGTTGCAACATAAGCTGTGTATTTTGCATTATCCAACATGGAAATTGGTTTAGAAATAAATTTATTTATTTATTTAATATGACACCTTTGATTTTGCATTAGCACCTCTGACTGTTACTGGAAGTGTTGTAAATTGTGATCTTATATAACAATGTGACACCCTGACAAAAATGATAGAATCAACACCTTGGGTAGGTGTAGGGAACAGAGTATGACTGTAAAAAAAATTAATTTACTTTTTGATGACAGTCCAATTTTTATGACAGTCCAAATTTTAAAGCAAAAATGACAATCAGATAATTTAAAATCAAAAAATACAATCAGATGATGTTTTTATTTGTTCTTGAGTTTCAGGATGACAAGCACAATATTTTAGATATCAATTTAACAATGATACTATTTTTTAAAAGCTTATGTAAATCTAAAAACAAAACTAACTCTTTACAGTGATTGTCATATACACTTGACTTACAAGTACTACCTGAAATGACTTGTGGCCTATTTGACATGATACCTCAAAAATCACATTATTATATCATGCATGAGTAAGCAAACAAATGATAGACATACTTTTTTATGTATATTTGGCCAAATACATGACAGATGTCCTAAATGTATAAACTTTCAGGTTTTATAAATTTTATAAACAATAATTTGCTTAAAGTAACTACTGATTAAAACCACTTAAATTTTAATACACAGTAATATGAGATTTTAAATAAAAGAGATATTTACCCTTTTACTTCACAGACATGCCTTTTTACCCATATGAGACCAGTGTAGATCCAGATCAGCTGGCACATCTGTGCAATCTGATCAAGATCTGCACTGTTCACTTTTTGGTCAGAAATAACCTAATGATTTAAACATGTGACCATTGCAGATCCTGATCAGACACCATGGATGTGCTGGCTGATCTGAATCTACACAGTTCTTCCATGCCATAAAGGTGTGTACATGAAGGGAAAGGGTTAATCTCCACATAATATTATCAGTTATCAGTTGGGACCAAAATGTTTGACCAGAAAGCAGACTACATGTGTATCAAATATTAAGTTAGTGCTCATTTTGGGAATTAAAAGTGTTCTATTATTACCATTTTTTTCTGTCATGTGCACATTTCAACATGATTTCATAATCAAAATTTGTATGTGAGGTACATGTATAATTAAATACACTAATTACAAGGTGTCTGTTTGTTTTTGTTGTGTTTTTTTTGCAAATTTTGTTAAATATGCATGGTGTCACTAAATTTGCTCAGCATCAAAAAGTTGTGTTTTAGAAAGTAAAAAAATCAAAGCTTTTATAATCATTTAATTTGTTGAAACAAACATGTAGATTGCTGTGAAGAGAAGAAAAACATTTCTTGCTATGTCAGTGGGTTTTTGGCCTTATTAAAAACATGACTGTGAAAATCTGAAAATACCAGTACTTGGATCTGCTTAAGCTGGACTTTAAAACAGAAAACTTTTTTTTCAGAGAAATTTACCTATTTTACAGTAGTGATGCCTACTTTTCTGCAATAAAAAATACAAAATCAAGAAAATACCAACTGAAATGAGCTTCAGAACTTGAATTCACATTTTCAAGTATATATATTACATGTATAAAGTACTTACCAGACAGAGATCCAAAGGTGGTTATGAATAATGGCATTTTTTATTTCCAAATGATGTGCTCCCAGGTTTACATTTTTACAATAATCTGAGTTCTCTTAACATTGTTATACATTTAAAAAAATGGACCAAAAACATTTTTAATGCATGATTTGATTGGCAACAGCAATTCATTTGGTAAAGAAAATAGATATAAAGAAGCATTTTGTTTCAAATCACTTACTAAGACCTGTAAATGAGTGTTACATATGGATAATCAGACTACATGACATTGTACATGTTTATTTTTAATTGATTGAGATTATTTAATCTATTTTGGCACAATAGCTGAACTATTTTTCAACATAAATGAGTAACTCTATCATGCACATTCAAGTAACTTGGCTCAATTATGTACCATATTGTCACAATATTCACACAGCATCTATAGCTTCAATATCACTGTTGTTAATAACTGAAAATTCCTAAGGCATTGTCATTCCTGCAGATATTTTCAAGTGACTTTGCACAAATATGCCCCAAAATCTAGATGATGTATTACACTATATATTGAAGTCTCAATGTGGTGTTAATGTGATGTATATAAAAACAGTACTTTTTAGGTCTAGATTATAATTTAATGCATATACATGCATAATTTTTTGCATATATATTTTTGAATAGCATGGCACAATTTTGTGCAATTACAAGTTACAAATTGAAGTTTCATCAAGGTAACATTCTAAAAAATAAAATTTATATTTCAGTCAATAATAAATCACACACAATGTGACATAATTATTAGAAATTACATGTGTATCAATAAATAATTTATCAATATTCAATATTGCGTTAATCGAGGTAATGGAAAACATTTGTGTTGTAAAATTTTAGCAAGAAGCCATTATGTTTTACACATTAAAAACCCAAATGTTTAGTAAAAGTTAGATTGCAAGTTGTGCAGCTGAATTCAGAGAAAGTTGATGCAGACTTAAATTCTTTCCAAAAATCACATAATTATATCATGCATGAGTAGACTAACAATTGTAAGACACAATTTATTTTTTAATATTTTGGCAAAATACATGACAAAATAAAACATTATCCGAGATTATTACAGCTAGAGCTCGATAAGAGGCAGTGCCTTAGTTCATATTATTTTCAACAAAATCAACGAAATAAATGACCGTGAATAAGCAATCTAGCTTGAGTTTTAGGTGTTTTTAGCTTATTCATCATATCATGAAAAAACAAAAAGAGATCAAATAATTCAACATCTATTTTAAAATGAGGAAGTCATTAGAAATTTAATCATTGAATGCATTTTCTTTCATCGCTGAAATAAGCGTAATAAATACATTTTTGAAAAACTCCCTTGTCCGTTATTTCCTCTTCATTTTGGAACGTTTCAGTAAAATAATCTTTTTAATGATTTCCGCGTATATTACTCAACCGGTGTAAAAATGGACAATTACAGAGGTCTCTACAGATATAAATTATTAAGGTTGCGAGGCATCGCATGATCTCAATCAATCAGTCAAAACTTTTTTTTTGTAAAATAATCAGAAAGTACATGTATTGTTAACAAAGAATTTGTTATAGGATGTTGGAACGTCGCAATTCGACCTTTAATTGTGTATAGGGTTCTTCTTGCGCTCTGGTGTCAGATAAACTACGTATTGATTACCTAAAATTAATGTTTGATCGATGAAGGTTTTAACTTTGTCAGCTCATACACTTTCCGATTGTTGATACTAAAGCCCCGGTCACAACCCGCCGTGCGTCTTTTTTGACCGTACGTGTTCTGCGGAGGTTACGTTCGCGGCGTTTTTTGGTCGGACGTGGCAAGAGCAGAGAGGACGCACGTCACACGCAAGGTGTAAGTACGTGACCCGCACGCCCATCTAGGGGTAAAAGGTTGCGTGCATCGTACGTACCGTAGGTGGTAAGTGAGTTGTACTTGCTTACAACGTAAGATTTCCGTGCGATTTCCATGTCAACTTACGGAGGCCGTACTGCTCACGTACGGTGTTTTTACTCGCTCGCTCGTTGTAAGTGCGTGCAAGTGCGGTGAACGTGCGTTTATTTCGGTCGCTGTTGGGTGATATATATATAAGGACGACCTATCGATACTCGAAGTATTTAATACAGTCAAACCTGTGCTAAAGACAACCTGTAAACAAAGACCACCTGTGGATAAAGACCACACTTTATTTGCCCAACTGACTGATTTAAAGAACAAATTTACCTGTGAACAAAGACCACCTGCCTTTTAAGACCACTTTTGGGCTGTCCCCTGATAGGTCTTTGTAGACAGGTTTGACTGTATACCGCAGAGGTCCGTGCGCACACCGTGCGTTGTAAGTGCGGAGCACGTACTTGCTCTGAACGGTCCGTCTGAGTTCTGTGCGCGTTTCGGACGGTTGAACTGAAGAAGCACGGACCACGCACGGACCACGCAAAGACTCGCAGAGGCAGTGCATTATGCGCTCGTGGACGTACAGGGCACGCACGTCACCCGTACGGGTGGTGAATCCGTAGCCCGCACTCAGCTCGAACGCAGAGATAGTTTTGCATGCATTAAAAATGCTACGGCGTCTCTGCGTGATCCCAAATCCGTACGGAGGAAGTACTCACCACGTACGGATCCCTGAATTTGGTCCACGTTTTTGCACGTAGACAGCACGCACTTGCACGTACGGCGGGTTGTGACCGGGGCTTAAGCCATATACCTTTTCCATTTACCCCACCTAATTAATCTTTTTAATTGTTTCATAAACATACCGGTTAGAAATGCTGTTTGTATACAACGTTTCCTGATATTTATTTCCGCGTGTGTGTGTGTGTTAGTATGTACAGTCCACACTCGTTGTGTCGAACTCGCCGGGACCGTCGATTTTAATTCGAGTTATCCGAAGTTCGACACATCCGAATTGACGCCAATGAACGTATAGTATACCGTATATGCTTCTTATCTATCATGAATATGCGTGTGTATGTCCAATATCAAATACATTAACATCTCAATGCATTATTCTAATAATATTTAAACCAAATATTGTTTGTATATATAAAAACAAAACAATTAAACAAATTATGAAATTGAGTTTATTTATTACATGTACATGTACATAGGCTAAGTATCATATCGTCATCATAAAGTTAAATAATCAACGTTCTCGCGCTCGACCTCCATGCTGGCCGCATATCTTGTTTCATAATCTTTCTCCTTGAGCGTTCTTTTTGTGCCTCTTTTTTGTTGAGGAGTATTTTCTACATTTGGATCAGTCATTTTTGCATGTGTTTTCGTAAAGGGATGCTCGCATATTTTAAGGGCGCGATGGTCACATCATTATCCTAATTAATCTCTGTTTGTCTTTAATTGCCATTAAAAATATCTAAATGCATTAATTGAGTGAACATTTTACAAAACACACAATATTTATTGATTATTAAATAATCATGACAGTTTGCCCCCCCTGACAAGCTATCACTTTGATGATACCGCGCGCATTGTTCGACCGCGTCGATTTTCACACTTCGACTTATCCGATGTCTTTACATAGGATAATTGAGCCGGCGGGTTTAAAATTTAGTTCGACTTATCAAAACATTGTTTAAGTCGAATTCGACTTAAACGGCGTAATATTATATGTAAAAAGAACAAATTTTGGCGGGACCGTGAAATTAATTCGAGATAACCGATGTTTCGACTTAAGCGAGTGTGACACAACGAGTGTGGACTGTATGTGATTAATGTGCCTATTTGCTCTTGTTTCAGTATGTTATACTTACTGAGCTATATATATGAATAAACTTGGAAACTTGGAACTTGAAAATAAATCTATGCTTAGAAAACGCTTTTGCTGCGCTCTCTTATCAATGGTCAGTTATTACCAATATATATCTTTTAAAAAATACAATCAATTTCAATAAAGTGATTAACTGTATAAAAAATTTAAATGTAATATTTTTATTAAAATTTATGTTGGTTAATGATTCTAACTTTGATTCTCTTGTAACAGTTGGAAATCTGATTCAATCTTGAGAAATACTGCATCTAATGACGCCAGAAAACCAACCCTAGATTGCACATACTAATGTACAGCCCTGTAATACAAGTCGTCTTGTAAACTATAGCCAACTGGACCTCAGAAAAATATCTAGCATATAAATGGTAATCATACAAACACCTGAATGACTTATGTTTGAATCGATTAAAGAGCAAATAATCCATTTGGACAACATGTCAACCTCCATAAACTATACAATCGTAATAAATATAGCAACATATATACACTGGAGGAACAATGAGCTACAATCAGTGAATGCAACAATGGCTCAGAAAACTCATCGCCGAATCAAACACAAAACTAGATACAAAACTTAGCAACATTGAAAATATACTTGAAATACAAAGTAACTACTGGGATAAACTAAAGAAAAATGCTGAAAATCAATAAAAAATTTAATGTAACATTTAAAAAAAAGATACATGAAATCAGATGTGTAAAGCAATCAATAAACAAGAAAAGTATAACACAGATGTGATATATGTGGACGGCATTTAAAGGAAGTTAGTGGCTGGTTGTAAGAGTTCATGCAGGCAATAGATTGTTTGTTGCAATAAATGTAGTGAATTATTTGAAAACAAACGAATTGAACAGTTTTCCTTTTTAGTATAATGACAACTAGCTGGAAAATAGTGGAAGAGATGGTTGCTATGGTAACATGCAATATGATGAAGAATTGCCAGAACTATATGTATTGATATGTATTCATTTTAGGATACAAAGTAATTTCTCATATTTTAAGGATTTACTACACTCCTCCTTGCACCTTTATCGATAAATAGAAAAGTATCAAAATTTCAAAACCGGCAAAATGCCGTGCCATGAAACTTTGCACAAATGAATGTTACTAATGTTTGTGTAGTTTTTGTGGATTTATGTAAACAGAAATGTTTGACCTCGTTATATGTCTTGACTGTTCTAACGTGTTTTATTATATTCAAAATAAAGATACATAAGTAACATTCTTTTTTTGCAGTTTCATTGAACGGCATTTTGCCGTTATTGAGATTTTGATAATTTTCTTTTTAATCGATGGTCGAAAAAGAAGGAGTGTAGTGGATCGTTAAGAGCACTCAAACTCGTAAATTGAACTGAATTTTCATTATTTTTAGTGTAGATTTTATAAGTAGATACTCTACTGAGAGCTATGTAAGCCATTCCTCCTTGGAATATCGTTTTCCCAATATCAACATTTGCTGAAGATGATGTTAGACCTTGCACTTTATGAAGAGTTACACCAAATTTTAATTTTCATTGCCAAGAAGTTGGAAATTATCATAGCACTAACCACATTACAATGAATTTGCTCTAGATAAAATCAACAGTACATTTCAAAATTGTCCGTTCACGTACATGGTAATTTATTGTGGTACTTCCAAGATGAAAATCTTTAAAATCTATATTCAGACACAGCATGTTGATCCCGTAAACCAGGGGGAGGGCGGTTGTGTCACAGTGCAATACCACCTCAAACCAAATTATTCTGAAAAACAGAAAAAGACTTACAAAAAGGGTTATATAACCATAATTTACTTTATAGATAAGGGAATCACCTTCTCCTTGTAAAACAAAAACTCACTAGAACCGTCTAGTTCAACTTCAGAAACATTTGTAAACTAAGAAACATCATATATAGGTCACATTCACGCTCCAAAATCAAGTCACGTGATCGCCAATATTTGTAAACGAAACACAATCTGCAATATTCCGCCAAGAAAAACAATCTGAACAATGTCTCTTGTTACATGTACACTCTTTCTATAACTGCTTACAACAATAAACTTTCAAATCGCATATATTTTGATTAAAAGAAAACACAAACTCATCGATCCTCTTCATAACCTGGCGCACATTCCCGATCAACAGTGATCTGGAAAACGAAACTATAAACAAAGTTCCATGCAGATAAATCCAATGCAAATAACGTAAAATATAACAAAACGTTACCGCAAACAATCCTTTAACATATCCGATCGCTTTACGTTTGCAATACTTTGCATGTTGAACGCCATCTTGGAAAACCAGCGGGGTGAGTTCAAAGTTATCACACGCAATCACTACGATGAATTATCTGACTAAACATACATGGAATTGCATCTTGGCTATGTTAATATTTTGTTTATATAAAGATAAAAAATACAGCATACATCTTCTAAGACGTAATAAAACAATAAAAGTTCACATACTCAAGCAACATAAAAATACGTTGATATCTTCCCCTTGATTTGGTACCTAACGTTCGCTTACAACCTATATATGAAGCCGGGCCACATGGTACTCAACACTAGCTGTAAACGTCTATTTGAAGCCGGGCACATTATACTTTTGGGTCGGAATAGATGTACGTTGTAAAGGTCATCACGTAATGTTTAAATATTACTAATAAGTTATGACCCATAATTCGTCCAGAAAAATTAAAAGAAATATAAGATTAAAACAAAGATGTTATTACGATAGTCAACGTTTATATTGTTGGCAGGTTTAACGAGAAGAGAAGAATTGTGACAATTTTTCATGCGTTCAAGTGATTTTAAAATGATAGGTAGTGTTTTGTTTGGTCTTTCCAAATATATTTTTATATTTATTTCCTAATATGTATTTCACGTAATCAATAATTATCGTAATAATAAACACAACTATCGATTCGTCTCTTATGAAAAGAGTTTATATTTCTTGAACGCCTTTCTTCGTGACTGTTCCATTGGTTGCGTTGTCGGAATTGCAGGGCTAGGCGCTGTCGCCGTAACAATGCGGGTTCGCTCCCAGCAAGAAGCAAGATCATTTTTAATAGTCTTTGCCCAACTTTTTTCTTGCTTTAAGCAAACACTGTAATTCTTTATCCGAGGTTTTCAATGTTCATCAACTAAGCGTCATTTTATAAAAATAGTATGTGTTTAGTACTTTTAACATAGATCTGTTATGGTCATCATGAGGTTGGATATGCCCTAACCGCATGCTTTAAACAGCCGAGATCATATAGACGTTACATCCTTGATAGCATCACTTAACTCTGACGAACGTCTAAAGACATTGCTCTTTAAAATATTTGACAAAAAAAACGAAAATTTTACAAAAAAGCAATCGCGGTATGTAAGTGTAAGTAGACTTTCTGTGTTTTAGCACAGTTCCTTGTTTTTTACAGTAAACACTGATATATTTCTTCATCTAATATTTGCCGTAAATTTGAATTCAACAATAAGACTTGATCTATAATATTTAGGCAAATAACGGGACGAGTAAGTTGGTCAAATTACAATAAATGTACTATGACATTTAGATAATATGATATGCAAGCTATTAAATCATGCATATCGTGCTCTTGTTGCTGATCTGTTTTTTTTGTACTGCTATGAAAAAAAGTAATATATGCATATCAGGAATCGCCACACTCAAAAAAACAGCCTCCCCACGGAGCGAAAAAGAAGAGAGGAATAGAGAGAACATGTTTTATATAAGTATGTCAATTCAAAGAGGACGCCACAAACAATTAACGAAGAAGAGAACCTTTAGATACCGCCTTGGAACGGTCAGTGGCAAAACAAATTGCCACTGGGGGTGCAAACCAGGTTCTAGGGTGCACCAACCTCACAGAGGTTCTCGTATCACGAAACAAGCACAAGTTGTCTTGGTGAAATAACTCCAACCCACCCATCGGCTCAACAATGTTGCATGCAAAAGCACACAAACATATAAAACATAAGAAGCTAATAGCAAACAGAATTTATGTTGTCTATCGAACATCAAGTTGACATAATTACAGCTTAAATAAGACCTCAAAGTTTCTTGTAGATTTGCTGAATATAGGTAACAACCAGTATTACCGTCTTGGGTCAACAAAGTATATCCTTTTCAACTCACGCTTAATAAATCAGATCCAAAAAGGCAAGCAAATTTTCTGGATCCTTTTTTCTATGGAGTCAATTCGTTGTAAAAAAAATCCAGACGTGTTAATTTTCACATTCTATCTTTGAATTGAACTGAATTATGTCTGGCATTTTTCAAAGTCGGTGTATTTATATACTTTCCTAACCTTCTTTTTACAGTTTACTTTTGACAGTTGTCAATTTACTTTTCGTAATATATACATCATCTAAACAATGTAACTATATAAATTTTGAATGTTTCCAGATAAGCTAAAAACGAACACTCGCAATTTTTGTAAAGAGGACATTAAAGTTTAAAATATCCATGTTTATAACCCACCGTACTTCTGTTACCAAGCATTTTATCCACAGTTAGTCTCTCCTATAAGTTTACGGCCGTTTTCTCAAACATTCAAGAAACAATTTTTTCCTGAAGCACGAAAGTTTGAATGTGGTGCACACAGAATCCTAAAATTTAATGATTTTCGTCCGTAAAAATTTCGATAAAATTTACATCTTAAACTTGAAGGGTTCGGGGCAAATGACACTTCGAGCCCTCATCCTTTTTCAGTCAAGTAACCCCTGTTTTTAAATCACTATGAGTATGCGGTGCAAGTTATGTGATATTGTTTTGTTGTTTGTTTGTCTGTTGTTTTGTTGTGTTGTAGTTTTTTTTCAAAAATTCATAGAAGTTGTCCTGACCTGGTTTTAAACCGCAGTGACAAATTGTTTTGTCATACTGACTATTCCAAGGCAGTAATGATTTTGATGTTAACATCGCTGGTCTATCTGCAACAGCGTGCGCTTTCTTAGTTTATGAATGTCACTGCGTTAAAAATTGAGTAAATTGTCTATCGATGTAATATGCACACTGACAAAGATCTATTCTGACAGTAACATTATATTGAACTATTTTGCTAGTAGAATAAATTACTTATCAATTCTTAACTTAATATTTCTCAAGTTAATTGTATCGCTTTCTTTATTTTATAACTGGATGATATTTAAGCGTTCTGGAGTAAAGAGGTCACTAAAAAATCCTTAAATGAATTCAGAAAACACGACAATGCCAAGATCTTTTAGAGGGAGATGTGGGGGCGATAAAAGAGCTTCAGAAGTGAATAAAAGTATAATCCTCATGTTCTGTCTTCGGTTAATTAATTAAAAGCTTCGGTCAAGGCTGTTCTCTTTTGCATTTTTGAACAGCTGCGTATTTCTGTTAGGCAGTTTTTTGACCGCAGAAATGACCTGCGAAACCGAACTTTCCTGTCTGTCGCAGACAGTATACATGCAGATATTCCTTCAAGCTGTATGTTATAATGGGTTTTCAACAATTACCCTTTTGACAATCTTTATGTTAGTATGCATTAGCTCTTCGGACTACATTAGGGAATCCGAGTTTTTTGGACGTATTGAACTTTTTAGCAAGAAGTATTACTGAACAAATTTCCAATATGCATGGTTCCAACCGTTGATAAATTCCTAAGAGGAACATATTTCATACTCAGAAGGTTGATGTAATTAACTCGTCTTCAAAGTAACAAACGAAATTGTGTCTTGCTAATTGACTTACATTGTATACATACCAATAACGAAACGGAAACTCCTTTCTCTTCTAGTTGCAAACAATTAAGCAAGATCACGGAAAGCATAATCAGTTCATTGATGTCACGAAAAACTACATTTTGCACGAAACAGATACATTCAATATTGTCCAGTTTAGAAACCTCAGTGCCTCAATCTTCACAAGTAATGTCTCAACAAAATCGGTGACAGAAAGGGACAATAATTGGAAATCGCTCAATTTTTGATGTTATGTGATACATTGTACATAGAATACATAATTCGTGATCATTTTATACTGAAGTTATTAAAACTCTTCAAATAAATCGATACAAAACTCAAAAGCCGTTTAACAATCTCTGTAAAAAAATAATCACACATTTGAAAACGACGAAAGGAACACCTTCGCCGGTCAACATTCGCGCTCTCAGAGATCGACCGAAATGTTGAGATTGCTTCAAATTTGGCTTAATTTAACAGAAATCTGCTTTACTTGGTTCTTGGAAGATGTGGTGTATCAAACCGCTTATCAATATGCCTTTCACAGCCCGAACAAAGCAAAGTAATAAAAGTGGCTCCATATCCCATGTAAGTTGATTAGCCCTTCTGTATTAGGTCAATGATGATGAATGTGGTGCTAATTTTCTGTGAGAAAACAGGCCATGATTTAATAGCTCCTGACTGCTTACTACATGCCGATACATGGCTTCATCTTTTGAATTTTTATATAAATCATCAAAAACATCACTTGGCATTAAACATGTTAAAAACAACACTAAACATTTTGACTGGTTGAATATAATGCTTTACCAAACGGAAATTAAAAGATATATATAGTAATATCTACCAAAAAGCAGATTAATCTTTCAGAAAAAAAATTATTTTGAGAGTCTTAATGACCGTTAATGAAATAATACTTACACTGTTGTTAACCTTTAAATATTACATTAAGACATAACAATATTATTGGGCAACGCAGCTAACTGGATAATATGATCGGCGTCTTGTGATGTGCTGCAGTACAACAGATGTGGCCCATTTATATTGCAGGTCTCCGTGTAGTATTATACCAAAAAAATTTGGATTTCATTTTCGTTATTCTGGTCAGCATTAATTGTTATCTTAACTTATTTCAATGCATCCACTGCAAATGCAGCGTTATAGTCGCTTACTTTAAAGTTTACGCGTTGTTGGGTGTATTTTACCATTTGATTTTTAAGCCCATAATAAACTACTGAACAAGTTAACTTGTTGATGATCAACGTCGTAAATCAAGAACGCTGAAAAAACTTAGTCTATGATAAAATATCGTCCAAAAAAGAAAAAAAAATCTTTAGATTTAATGAAACGAATATTTAAGGATTTATCACTCTGTATTTCACTGTGGGGTTGTCCTGGTTAGCTCAATTGGTTGCATTGTCAGAATTGCAGGGCTAGGCGCTGTCGCCGTGATCTGTGGGTTCGCTCCCAGGAAGAGGCAATATCATTTGATACTTTTTACCTTTTTAATCAAAGTTTGTTTGTTGTAAACGCATTGTTGGTATGGCAAAACTTTTACAATCAGATGTATCGACCCCTCAAAGTTAGTTAATTGTTTTAAATAATATCGCCAGTTCGAAAGATAAACACACAACGCCATGAATTTCTAAAGTAGTGTTTAATCCGGATTTAATTTTAAGTTTGAATAAAATTGAAAACTATGTCTATATTCTTTTGTAGAAATCACAACAATTTATACTTGACTAATAACAGGATATTCTCCCGTTCGCTATGCATGCTTTATATTCAACCTTTCTATAGATTATCGCTTTCTCTGGATAATTTTTGATTTATTGAACTTATTATGTAATATTATTAACCATGTTGTATGTCATTCACCTGGGTAAAGAATAAAGTGGTTATGTTCTGTTCTGTTCTGGATATCCACGGCATTGTTAGAAGTTTAGGGGATTTTATGAAAGTTTGTTTCAATAATTCACGTCACGCGATCTTACTAATTAAGTTATTAATGATATTGCTTTCAACGTCATCGGGATCAATTGTTCCTCTTTGCTTATCAGTGAACTTTCCGACGTGTGCATTCATTTTATGAATGCTTATCAGTGAACTTTCCGACATGTACATTCATTTTATGAATTTTTCGAGGATGTGGATCGACTAGGCTTTACTTAAGTTACAAACATCACTTGAAATTGTATTGAAGTAGGTGTGACTTCCTAAAATGTCGTTATTCAAAATTATTGCTCACAAGGAATATCTCAGGCACTGGCTAATTCATTTCTAACATCGTGTGCTTTCATGCAATACGTTTTTTAACTAAGCAAAGCTTGATTGACAGAAACTTTCTATGTGAAGATCAGATGACGAATGAGGAGGTATCTACGATGCCCACAAACTGAAAGTAGTTACACGTCGCAGTACGTCTAACACGTCCGAGTTTTTGTCAAAACATTCTTAGAAAATAGTGTCATATTTCGATTAAACGATGCATCCACATCTTTCATATCCAATGTTGATACACGAACATAACCTACACAAAACATAAGACCGACCTCAGTATTCAAAAAAGTTGAATACCCGAGAAACATACTAAAACATAAAATTATTTTAGAAGTTTATTGAAATAATTTAATGTCTTTATTAATAATTTACGTAAAAATATACATGCAACTACCTTATCACAACTTACAAGCATTCGGGTATATGAGCTGCATCTAAAATGCTTATTGATAATAGTGTTAAGAGGATTTTTTTCTATATGTAATAAGAATCATGAACATTAATTTTCATACTTGAAATAAACATAAACCTCATTGACTTGAAATATCCTATTGAGCTGATATATTTAAGGAATAAATCAAAATTTGATAGTTTTCATTTGGGTATGGAAAACATTTTGGTTGTTTAAAGTGTGACAAGGTACTGTAAACAATCCAACAATTTTCATACCCAAATGTAAACCATCAAATAGCGATTCAACCCTTATATTTACACACATACATGCTCTCATTAATACAGAAATTATGAGAACAGGAGTGATAATACGGCTTTTTCGAATGGCTGTTGGAACAGCCATGTTGATGGCTGCAAGCTTTTTTGCAACAACTAGTGGCAAAACGTGCGTGCTCGGCGACGTCACACGTCAATACATTGTGCAACGTCCAATAAATTGTGAACGGTTCTACTGTAGCCACGCCTTTGAATAGGTCACACTGTTTACCATCAGAAATCATAATTCGTTAGACGAATAAGACTAAAGTCTTCATCGTAGACGACGAAGTTAAAGTGTAAATATTCTATCTCTGATGTTAAATGTGAGAGTAATCATGATAATATTATCTTGATGCTTTATATACATATGAGATTTTAAAAAATCAATTAGAACGAACACAAAAAAGCATCTGAAGTGCCTTGATGTACTTAAAATACATTAACATTCAATTTTAAAATCAGATAGTTGTTTCTTACGTTCAAGCCTAGCCCAAATGATATTTACGGGGGCTTCCATTATCTGTAACAATATTAGAGTTCAAACTTTTCCGTATTAGATCAAACACTCTTCAGTTCTTTGAAATGCCTAATATGAGAGTCCTTTAAGAATCAATAAATCATCTAATTTGAGATTCGTTGTTTTAGAGAATCTTTTATTTTATTAAGCATATTGCTCGACATCGTGAAACGGTGTCAACTTTCATCACGGAATACCATATGGAAGTAAGTTGGATGTCTAGTTTCCGAAGAAGATGTCAAAGTTTGGAAATCGTGATGTTCGCTGCTTCCCGGAAAACTTCGGCGATGTTTCCGTGAAAATAAAAGGCGGATGCTCCGACGGAAATTCCGTGAAATAAACGTGTAGAAAAGCGGGTTTAGACATGACTGTATATATGGCAAGCAGCCTACAAAGACCTGAAAATAAAATGTACATTGTTTTGAGAGAATTATTCAGAACGTTCGAGATATTCAACGAACAAATAACACGAACAAGGTGTGTCTCGGTATAGAATGGTAATAAAATAAATTTCAACAATAATTTTAAATCTGACAAATATTCAATCTTATCTTATAAAGGTACTATATGACACGTTGTTAAGATATGTGGGATCGTCTCAGATAAATTTATAAGGACATATAGAGTTTCTTTATTTAGTGCATTAAGCCATATAAAGTTATAAGGACATATAGAGTTTCTTTATTTAGTGCATTAAGCCATATAAATGTTTTACTCGAAATATAAAAATTAGTCTTTACTTATTTATTTATTAAAAATGAAAAATACAGTTGAACCTGCCTTAGCAGCCACCTGCATTTAGCAGCCACATGTCTTAAACAGCCAGTATGAATATGTCATAAACTGATATTTTATTCTAATTTTACCTGTATAAAACAGCCACCTGTGTCAAGCAGCCACTTTTGTCGCTCCCTTGGGTGGCTGCTTAATAAAGGTTTGACTGTAGATGAAAAATTATTCCATACACCACAGAACACGACATCATATCCAAATCACCTACTTTGACGGCTTATTCGGTCATGATATTCTTCGTCCAGCCATATCTGGGTTTGCATTTTTCGCTTTTGAGGCAAGAAAAACACGTCACAACCCAAAATTCCTTTATTCTATGCGTGTTTTAATAAATTACTCTATCAATAAAACAACGAGTGTTGTCCTGTATGCTCCTCGTGATATTCTGATAGTCTTGCATCAGGGGAGCTGTTATGTAACAATGATAAATAAACATTCCTAAATACCTTTACAGCGTAAGAGGCTTGAGTATATAGAAATGAAAGCTGAATCTTCTGCAGAATATTCATCGTCAGTTTGGGTCCCCAACTTAGCAAGAACGCTATAATAATCATGAGCAGGAGCTTGATCACCTGTAACAAAACAAATTGTTAACCCCTATATTCTATTACACTAAAAATACATCAGGAATCGCCACACTCACAAAACACAGCTCCCCAAGCAGCGAAAAAGAAGAGAGGAAAAGAGATATTGTTTGTTATAAATATGTCCAATTCAAATAAGACACCTCAAACAAATAACGAAAATGAGAACCCTTACGGTTACCGCCTTGGAACGGTCAGTGGCAGAATAATTTGCCACTGGTGTTTTAAACCAGGTTCTAGGGTGCACCAATCTCACAATTTTCCCAACAGGTTCTCAAATCAACACACTAGTACAAGTTTTCTTGGTGAGAGAACTCCAACCTACCCATCAGCTCATCAATGTTGCATGCAAAAGCACACACACATATATAAAATATAAGAAGCTAATAGCATTGCAAAGCCAAAGGGGTGGGTACATTTACTTTACTTTAAACATGCTCTCTTTTTCTCGCTTCTATTTCGTTGTTTGGTTAGGATGTGTTTTGTGAGTGTGGCGATTCCTGATAAGCATATTTCACTTTTTACCCTAACGATCAACAATATATTTATTGCTCATTCTTGTAAATCACACATCTGCTGTAATTTAATTGGCCATTTGGTTAATGCAAGGAAATGCGCAATATGAAAAAAATTAATACAACTACACATTTAATTCGTTCATTACAGATAAACTGCTGTTTCCTTCTATGTATGTAATAGTGATTACATGAACAAAACAAATAATGTTAATTATTCAGACTTCAAGCCATAAAATATTTATTTTCATCTGCGGCAGCACTAATTAATAATACATATTGTCTCGTAAAACATCTTAAAACATTTCTTTCCAGACATAATTATGGAGTGCAGCTACCTTGAACTTTTTGTGTCTTATTAAAAGTAATTTCAAGTTTCTGCCGGACTAAAATAAACAACCTAGAGTGAATTTCCGTCAAAATAAGGTTAATTGTTTGAAGCCCTTAAGAAAATCAAAGTGGTTTTCTTAACATATATTTGTAAGGCGCCAAATTGCAGCAAGCTAAAACCTAAGTCCAATTAAGTGAATAAATCATTAAATAATTGGGGCTGAAGATTATAAATCTGAGATTTGAAACCAGTCTC
This sequence comes from Corbicula japonica, assembly GCA_038501625.1. Taxonomy (NCBI): domain Eukaryota; kingdom Metazoa; phylum Mollusca; class Bivalvia; order Venerida; family Cyrenidae; genus Corbicula; species Corbicula japonica. The sequence goes on from JAZAYU010000171.1 coordinate 1,024,606, forward strand.
AAATCTCAAGCATCTGATTGGTTGAAATGGCGACTGATTTGAGACTGGTTTCCAGACTCAGTTTTAAAACCTTGGGCGTGGGTGTTGATTTGTTACCTGTTTCCGGCTGGCGAGCACTTTTGTTTTATGACTAACAATTGCACGTTTTAGAAGCCGAGGCACAGTAGGAGACTTCAAACCAAGACTACACGTCTCTATCCGCGGTAGAAACAATGCATCTTTTATTCTGAAATTGTACAAAATGTGTTAAAGCTTGCACATACAATATGAAGCATTATGATGACTATCGAACGATTGGTACAACAATCCCAGAAAACAAATATGAAATGACAAATAATTTTCGTTCAATTGTTGTCAAATCCGTTCTATATAGCTTATTTGTTCGTCAATGTTTTATCATTATGATAAATTAGATACTCGTTTTCAAAAATAAAAATAAATGAAATACACGCATGAAAGGATCACACTTCCCTAACAGGCAAACATTTTCTATTGGGGATTAAACTTAGATTTTAGAACTTAACAATGGAGACTTTTTGTGATGACTGTCGCTTTTCTGGCGTGTTGTTATTAATACAAGTAAATCGCCATTATTGTTTTGTATTTCAGTTCGAAATAATGTCGTGAGTCGGCTCTTTGCTGCTTCGTAAAGAAACTTGCCGAATATAAAAGCACTCGATCAAAACCGAATCAGCTTTACTTTTTGTGTGTTTTTGATTTTTAAATTAATGTCTTCTTATGCAAAATATGTTTGTATGTCAAAAAACATTACACCGATATTTCTTTAACTGAAGCTGTTGTTCCCATTTTACTGAAATAGGTTTGTTCTCGTGTGTTTACCATCAAATCCATGGTTTCAGAAAAACCATTCGACCAAATTACCTTGAAAGTACTAGTACATGTAGTTTACTTCCAAATCAGAAGGCTTTCATCGCAGCAATGAAAGTATCTTTTCAAATTTAAATTTTACGAATGTACGCAAGTAAAGTATGCATTTATTTTATTGTCAAGCAACTACCTATCGGAAGGCGACAATTTCAACAGTTCCTTAGTGCTTGTCCACAAAACGTTGACCACTCTCGAATAGCACACCATCATAACAATCGTCGGCAAGAAAAACATAATCACAAACTGGTAGCTAGCGAACGCCAAACGGTACTTATCGGCAGCGGCATGGTCAGAACAAAATATCATGTTCACCGACGTCTCGTTGTTGTAGAATACCGACAGCTCTGTGGACTGAAGTTAGGAGAAAAATAGCTGTGAATATCGTTTAACAAAAATGTATGATTAATCTGAATCTTTAGTTTACTTCAACGAAATGAATATGTTTATAATCGGTTTCCAACAAGAAATAATGGAAACAATATAGACTTATGCACACAGAATAGACGGAAATGAAACGCTAAAGCTGTCTTGCTACCAATAAAAAAATCGTTAAATACTACCAACACCTTAAGCTGGCATGAAAACATGCTGGAAATAAAGATGAACTGTTAATCGCAAATTAGATGATTGGCTAATTACACATTTTAGTGCAATAATCATGGGTGAGTTATAAGAGACAATCGCTTTGGAAACTCATTAGATGAAGTCCGAAATCTAGGTATTAATATTGTTTCGATTATTGGTGACTTATCTGAAGTAAGTTCTATAACAGTATTTAAATGTTTATTTTTAAGCGCTTACCAAAATGCAGTAAGCGGGTGAAGATAGTACGGCTGCCATGAGCCATACTAGTGGTATGACCCTCCGCAAGTTGCCTGCTGTACACAGGTACCGGGACCGCATCGGGTGAACTATCGCTACATACCTGAAAACAGAGAATTGCCTTATTAAACTTAGTGAGAAAACTTTTCTTTTTTTGTTTCTTTTTTAAAACCGTATTCCTTTTCAAAATGGCAAAAATGTAAACGTTCTAACGTATTGTAATTAAGCAATATGTTATATCGGTCCTTCTGCGTGAAACAGAATGCATCAACATAAATGTGTAAGAAAATAAAAACGATATAAATGACTTTTTCTAATAAAAAACGAGGTTCATCCAGAGAGTTCTGACGGTTTTCATTGCGTCTAACATTTTGGATGAAACTCGTAACAAAATAATTACGAAATAAACGTTTTATGTAGTAAATCAATTACTACGATAATTTTTCCGTCAAATCATTAAAATCGGTACAATTTTTTTCTAAAGGTTTACGATTAGTTTGATATAAAAGAACATTCTGAACTCTGCAAAACATATACCTTGAAATACCAAAAGAGTAAAACAATTTTAAATCAATGAGATGAAAAAAAACGAATTAAATTTTCTCAGTAATGTTATCTCTAATGTTATCTCCAACATGATTATGGTACATGTTACTGTTTTTATAAACTGAATACTCAGTTGTTGCTTCGAATCGTTTTTACGATGCCATTATAATGTTCCAGATAGCGAATTTACCATTCATCGTATTAAAATGTTTCCAAAATTAATGTACAGTTATTGTAATTGTTTAATTAACATATTTAAATAAATAGAAGGATTACATCTTTTTATCCACGCTGGAAAGTGACACGTTTTTACCCTCACGCAACACGATCTCAGCCAATTGACGCTTTCTAAGACATTTACTTTAGTTGATGAAAACTATTAAAGAAGATTTTACATCGTTATTGTAATATTTGCAAAAGAAGAAATGCGATGGAGTGTTAACAATAAAATTACTATCGGTTCAAGAAAACGATGTCAAATTCGTATCTACAAAAGTTTAATTATAGTTGGTGTATTCCCTTAGACAGTCCTATAGTGATTCTACATTTAATGATGAAATCAAATATCTGTCTACCTAGTATTAAACATCATCTAACTATGGTTTATGATCTACAAATGATTGTCTGACTGGCTTGAAAAGAACGAGACGCTTGCGTTGTGGTTTTCTAGGAATCTCTCCCTTGTTCTAGCTGGGTAAATATCTAAATTTAAATTACTTAATTTATCTCCATTGAATCCTTCAAAGTTCTTCTCTAATGAAGGTAACAGGACAACGTTACGTAACATTTCTGCTTCAGATCGCTATATATATGTTTTTTTTAGTTTTTATATATCTACATATCTGAAAATTATTCGGCTTTTCTTTCGTACTCAAAACCGTAATGGGTTCTAAATTGTAAAGGACAATTTGGTTTAAATGTTTTAGTTTTATTTTTGGCAGGTTAGTATATTTATTTGAGCTACACATTTTTGGATTTCTATTTACACATTTCTATTTTCTATTGAATATTGTAAAATCATATGTCTGTATGTACATGGTTTTAATTAAAGATAATTTTTCAGCAAGACAACTTTCCATAGATGGTAGTTATAATGCGATCTCATTGTTAAAAAAGATAACTTAGCTTAGGGCCCAAGATCATAAAACTAAGTTTTGAGATCAGTCTCAAATCTCAAGGATCTGATTGGCTGAAATGGCGACTGGTCGCCATTTCAGCCAATCAGATGCTTGAGATTTGAGACAGATCTCCAGATTAGCTCATATTGCAGCTCAACTAAAACGAAAATGATGAAAGGTTCTGCAACGAGCATTACAAACGAACTAAGGTAAACAACTAAATTCGGCGGCAAATCGTTTCGAAAATTAAACAAACTGGACTCCATTGTAAACATTGAGGCATATTATTTCAAAGTTAATGAAGATTTCCTTAATGCTCGTAAGATTTTCAAGAAGACCTTTATGAACTTTCCTGTTAATATCTTAATGATATTGGTTTTATGACTGGCTTTAAGATTTTTATAACCTGCAATTTCCTTTCATGGACGTACATTTTCTGTCAATTGTGATCTAGTTTTGAGACTTGATGACAGCTAGAAAGGGAGAACTATATTTACTCAAGAACTCTGTTAAAGTTAGTGTATTTGCGTAACCCAATTTAGTCGTTAATTAAAACATGATTCAATTTATTTACACAAACTTAACACAACTACGCAGCAGAGCTATACTTTTAGCAACTTTCTTTCTGCTAATAGCGAATGACTCGGAAATTGCATTACGTTTGAGCCCGGCAACATGTTTAGTGATATCATTTAATGTATGTCATTGTATTACATCCATATATATCCATGCAAATCACAGAAAGTGAAGAAATATGTTGAAATCTTTATTTGCAAATTAAAATTAATGTGTTAAATTGGTTTACAGTTTATGTTAAAATTACATGAACAATCGAATAGCCCTCGTACAGAAAAGCAAAAAAAAAAAACAATTAATCTTGATTCGCATAAGATTAAGTGAGTATATAAGAGCGTAATAGGAAATTCTAATCACACTGATAAGAACTAATCAAGAAGAGGAGTGTTTGCATAACTATCGTTCGCTCGTTCGTTTGATCGTTTGTTTAAACGTCGGTCTGTTTCGATCGTTTGTTTGTTCAAATAAGCAATTTGCTCGGAATATTTTTATAACTACAGGTGTAACCATTATCACTAGTATTCCATATTTTGATAGAGCTCAACTAAAAAAATCTTATTCTTTCGTATTTTATTGGCACAGCTGTTGAATGGCAAATCAATTATTCAACCCTGTCATCGCATGGGATTCGCAGGGACAGGGTTATTATTCTTTCTGGGAAAGATTTGCTTGTTGCAAATGTCTTAACCGAATTCTCTTTAATGTGTGTCTAAAAGAGAAAGATGCGTGCAATTCAACGAGATGAATAAAATAAAAAAGAGAAAGATACGTGCAATATTAAGAAGATGATTAAAATATTCGCACGTACATTTCTTCAATATCCGTGTTTTTCTTACCATGTTGTCTTTAACATTTCTTGAACATCAATCAAACTCCGGTAGAACTGTTAGTTTTCTCGTATCTTTGTAATTTATTTTTCTGCATGGCACTTGCAATGATTGAATTTATAGTTGCGTCACAGGAAACCAAAAATTATCTGGGTTAATGCGCCCATAAGTTAACCAATATTAATGATTGTTTTTACGGACCAAGGTTAAGATATAATTCCGATATTACACCTCCATATCTTGTGTTAGTAAGAGTGCGTTTTACGTGACATACACATTTATTACATTGGCGATTTGGCAAAATGTATATAATTTTGATATTTTCAGGATTCCATCTTGAAAATTGCTTAATGGAACGTCAGTTCAGTCAACCATTATTTTATGTGATAGTATTTTTCTATGAGAATAAGAGCTGTTTAGTTATCTATAAACTTTTTCTACTGTGAATAGGTGACGCTGTGTGTCTGTGCATCTTGGTACCAGTAGCCTTTTTCATTGTAAAAGTGAAGTAAATTACCTTTTCATGGAAAGTTTCCGAAATAACGTTTATACCTTAAGAAAAAATATGTCCAAACTTTATATTTTAGGAGGTCGAACACACAAAAACGTTTTTAAAAAGCTGAACTATGCATTAAAGATCTTTGAAATACGGAAAAGAGATTCGAATTAAAGAAACAATGTTTATTCTTGGACATTATTAGAAATACGGTAAATGCATAACAAACTTTATATTTCAAAGATAGCAAAATATCTAGCCTGGCTCCAACTAGATGGTTTATTAAAAAACTCTGATATACGTATTATCTCTTTTTATTTCATTTCATTTTCCTTTTTTCTGATATGCTGAACCATCTAGCCATGTGGCAATTGGCATCAGGGATTCTGATGTTATCGATCAACCTGTCAAATGTTAACAGTTATATGGTCAGCAGCTCAGCATGTGCGAAACAATAAATCTCTGTAAATAAACAAGATCCCTATATTTCATTTGAATACATTAGACAATATAATTTGGCCTGTGCTGAGAGATTTTTTCAAGAACTACATTCAGTAAAGTCAAGCTTTTTGCCTCTTGATAGTAAAAAGGGATTAAGGAATAATTTAAACATTGAATTGACAACAACAACAAAATAATTTAAATTTATTTTTTGTGGTGAGATCAAAGAGTAAAGAACATATTACTAATTCTTTGTATTTAGAGACTTATTTTGCCTATTTTCAGCGATTTTAAACTCGCAGTAACAGTCGTTCGGTGTTGTTTGGCGGCTGTATAAACTAACTGCGTACTTAAATTTAATTCTGTTATTAAAAGTGGCCACTTTTAAGAATATAGCCCTTTAAATCAATCGCAATTTCTCGTTCAACTTGCTAGTCTATACGATAATCTAAAACAAATCTCGAAATAGAGCAGAAGGATAGATACTTCTTAACATTTTTTGTCCCATTGAATTATATTAATGCATGAAATACACACATTTTAAATAAATTTAAAAGTTAAAAACCACAGCGATGATTATCAAACTGTCAAACAATATCAACACGAAAGAAATACTGAGTTCAAGTTGAATTAAAATGCTGATGCTTCGGACGCGTTTTCATTGTTCACAAATTATAAACATACTTTTAATCGTATAGCAGTAATGGAAACAGTTTCGCCGGCTAACATTTGAGTTTTTGATCTGATGCCTAGAAGTTGCGCATGACGTAATCGTTGCCTTAACGACAGCGTTCAACTTCAACGGGTGCTAGGTAGACGTGAAATATCAAAGTCCCTCATTATCAGACTCAATTACTGTCTGTAAAATGTAATCAAAGTCACTTTTTCCCACAGTAATTTGATTAACACAGCTTAAGAAGGGTAACAATGATGAATGTTATTGTGCCTATTTTCTGCGAAAGCTAATTGTGATGTGAAAGCTTCTAAATGCTAGATTTATATGGATACGTGGCTTCAAATGATTAAATACTAAAATGTATCAAGAAAAACATAATCGTTTGGCATCAATACAATCCTTAATATTATACTTATAGAATATTACGTTAGAAATTTAAAAAAAGAAAAGTGATCTGTAGCACTCAACGAAGCAGAATTATATTTTCAAAAATCAAAAACTGAATTATATGACAGCCCAAACGACTGATGGGTTAATTATGCTGCTTTCAAAAAGATGAAAAGGGAACTTTGAAAGCAACCGAACACCTCAATTAAATACGTCGGCTTAATTTTACTCTACTGTATTTGAAATATATGAAAATGGAACGTTGAAAGCCACCAAACACGACAAGAATGAAAATATTGCAGACTCAATTTGATTGAGCCTGTTCATTGACTGCAATGGTAACGCTGAGAAAGAAGCGCAGCGGTGCAGTTGTATTACATGAAGTCCATGACACTTTAGAATGGACTTTTAGAAATTAAACTATATAATCTTGTATATTACACAATGCCTTCTTTTTCTCTTGAAACAGGCAAATAGATCTAATGTTTAAACATAAGCAAAACGAAAGAATCCAACCTTACTCGTGAATCTCGGAGTATGATTAACGCTTTTCATGAATTTCGAATATTCCTTTTACCAAAATCGGAAACTAAAATTAAAGAATAGATTAAAAGGGAACTTTGAAAGCATTCGAAAGCTTATTTCAACTAGCTCTTGTTTAGTTATCTTTCAATGTAATTAAAACGTATTGTCTACGGGGAAGCCTCTTGATTTATTGAAACATAACGTAAACTTTTTAATGGGTGTCAGTATCATTCAGCATTGTATAGGAATATATTTTAATGTGTAATTGGTTCTCGCTTTTAATCAACAATTTAACAATAATATAAAAAGTGTTTGACTGATATTCAAAACGACAAAATTCACTGTCGTAGTTAAGAATACCATAGGTTGACATATAAAAACCGTTATATTACTTTAATAGTTAAAATCACGCCACGGGAAATGTTGCCTTCGGAAAAATTAATTCAAGCATTGAAAAAACATTATAAACATCACACAATTGAGCATTGAAAATTGATTAGTGCACATTTCGCGGTAAAAAAAAAACAGTCTACAGTCTAACAAAATCACATATCAGTTGGGGAGAAATAATTATAATTATAACATCTTTCTGAATACAGTAAGTTCTAAAAAGTAAAGACAATTTAATTAGCGATGACAAATTTCTAACGGTGTGCTTAGTCAAATAACTTGTCTAGCTAATGTATTATGTCAAATGAATTTCAGCAAGAAAAACAGGTCCTTATACAACTTAGGTTTATTCGCATGCCTCCCCTATGGTTTGATATTCTAGCTGCCAGCTGCCAAAAGTATCTAACAAGTATTTAACAATGTTAAGTAGGCTTACATTTATGGTGTTCGAATTATTTGTTGGTGTGCGATATTTTCTCAAGAGTGTGGTTATTTGAAGGCGTCGTTTGAAGCTTAAACCCCCAGTGACAATTCGCTTTGCCACTGATCGTTCCAAGGCGGTAACCCCAATGGTTCTATTTTTCGTTGATTGTTTGTGACGTCTTATTTGAATTGGCATACTGATAACAAACATGCTCTCTTTTCCTCTCTGCTTTTTCGCTGCATGGGGAGTCTGAGTTTTGTGAGTGTGGCGATTCCTGATATGCGTATTTCACTTGTTTTCATCATAATACCGAATTATTTGACAATATTGCATGTTGTGCATATCTTCCGCATGTATGTCATGGTTTTATGATCTTATTATTTGTAAAGTTTTTACTTTGTAACAATTTAAGCACCTTTTTCTGTAAAAATACGCATTTTATTGTTGTTTTCATTTCAAAATTAACTCAAACTCTTGTAAATATAAAGAAGGCGTCAGTATTAATTATATAAATAAATAAGATTATTAAATATTAAAAATTTTGTATCCAAATACCAGAGAAATTTTAATTTCAGAATACTAGAGTGTTAATATTATACAAAAAAGTACTAAAAACTTTATTTTTATGAGCCTTTTTTCTAAACAGTAAAGTTTTCATTCTGTTTGTTTGTAGCCATAACTAATTAAATTTTCACGTTATGAAATGATTCCCCCTGAAACGCAAATATCAGATCATAACTCAAATAGATCAAATAAGTGCCAACATCAAACAAGATAGAATTCAAGTTTGGAGGCCTACAGAAAATGAAGAAGGTTTTCACGTCATGCGACCTCGCCTTCTCCATTTTATGAAAAACATCAAATTGAACTTATTCGTAGATATATTTAAATAAAATTAAATTTTTAAGTATAACAAACATGAGTTAGGACGCACAGATATGTTGTCGAGCGTATTACATAACTTGGTAAACAATTTTAATTATTAAATATATACCTTTCAATACTGACAATAGTCAGGTTGATAACAGTGAGCACCGCCGTCATCATTTCAATAAAGCCGGAGAACTTACACAAGAAAGTCCCTATTTGCCAGTGTGTTATGAAATACCTGCTTATCTCATAGGGTACACATACCAACAAAAACAGTACGTCAGAAGTAGCTAAACTTAACAAAAACACTGTGGTATTTGTTCGTTGTTTAATATCCCCGACGATAGCAAGGATGACTAAAGTATTTCCGAAGATTCCGACGAGAAACGCCAAACCGTAGATTATAATCGTCGGAATAAAATCAGGTTCCGTTATCCAGGGCTTTCGTAATTTTGATATATCTCCATAATAATAAAATCTTTCAATATCCTCGTTATTTTCTCCGAATTCTGGAGTGTTATACTGATAAACATCATTGTGAAGTTGTTCAAAAAATAGTTCTTCTCCATTAAACGTCAATGAACCATTGAAAATTGGCTTATTCATACTGAAACATTCTATTTATTAAGATATTTTGTAAAATTAGAATATCGGCCCGCTTAAAATTAATTTCACCCCTTATATCTATTTATCTCAATTTGTATTTTCAAAGTTGTTAACTTCGCAATGACTGACACTGGAATGTCTCCTGTGTTGTACAATATTTCAGTGGGAAAAAAGTGAAAGAATGAAATCCAATGAGCAGTTTGTTCTCGTTCCTCGTTGCCATCGGATTTCTGATTTCCATATATATACGAATATCACCGGCAAAATATTTGCGAACCAATAAAACAATTTCTTTACTCGTCATTGCACTGTCATTTGTTAAAAATAAAACATATCAAAATCTACCTAATGGCAAAATGCATTTCAATAAACATTTGTATAAATAACCGTTATTAGTGTTTCTTCATGTTTTAGATGCGTTAAGAAAAGTGAGAACAGTAAAAATAAATAGCTCGACATTAACATTTCCTAAGATTCATTTTACATCCAAACGCAAAATAACTAATCAACACAATACATTATTTTAAATTCAAATATAAGTATTATGCTACTGACAACAATATTGTGTAAAGAGTAAAAGATTGATTACTGAGTTTAATACTTATAATCGACAAATATCACAAAAGTTTTGATTGACAGGTTTTTCTCCTTAAAATTCCGAGCAAGCACTATTTTCATATTTGTCGTGTTTGATGGCTTTCAAAGTTCCCTTTTCATCTATTTCAATATCACAGTAGCGTTGTCTGTGCCGTGTGGCGGCTGTAAAAAGTCTCCCCGTACATTCAATCAGTGCTGTTATCAATTACGTCCTTTGAAGGTCGTTGAGCACTTATGTACTATGTTAATAGTACTTCTTAAATTACTTTTGTTTTACTATCTCGGCCAGTTTTGAGATGGGTGGTTTCAATTTCCCAGCCAATGCAGATTTGGATATTGATCAATCACCCCCAAGGATATACTTTTTAAATAATGCCATTGGCGTTGTCTGTGATATGCAGGATTTATATTCTAAGATCCCCTGTCAAAATTCTATTCTGTTTTCTCGTTTAGGGCAAACGCATTCTTTTTCTGGGGACCATACGCCGCTGGACATGAAATGGTATTAATATGAAAATACCGCATTGAAGGCTCCATGTCTACCGCCATATGCACACCATCGTTTGGGATGGTCAAAATTGTACTGTTTATTGGTGTAAATATTGAGTTGCGCTCAACCCGAGGCTACGCGGCGAACAGGCTCAATCAAACCGAGCCTGCAATATTTTCATATTTGTCGTGTTCGATGGCATTCAAAGTTCCCTTTTCATCTATTTATACAAAAAATATTTTGCACAGTTGCCGTGAATGGTTGTATATTTTTTCTTCAGGTTAATGTGGTTAGCGTAAAGTCTAGCTATTTTTTACAAAAACAGATAGACTATATGTCATTTCCATCAATGTATATACAAATTGATTGTCATCCTCACCAGGAACCTCTTCTGTAAATATAACCACCAATTGAAAAGATTTATTTAACCCTCCCCCCTCCTCTCCGGGTTGTATTTTTGAATCGTTTGTCGCAAACTAGGTCAAGGGCCAGCGAAGATAGTTATACTAAAATGATTCCTGATATTGACATTTTAATTGCCTAAATTATTGAGGCGATAACTGAGGTCGCATGGATATAACACCATTTGTACTTTCCATAAGAAAATCCCTCGCGAGCTTGTTGTTTTTGTTAAGCTCCTTATAATTATTGTAGTACTTGTAAGACTATCCGGAAGGCGCGCTATGCTTCACACTTCTCCTTTTTTATATTATCTCATAATATTGATGAAGATTCATATGGTATCATAATTTATAATCATCAAAATTATGGAAAGTATTACTAAATGTTGCACTCTGAATTTTCTCAGACCACACTGAAAATAAATCTGATCACCAAAGGCATTTCATTTAAGGTTTTTTTTTAATAATTAAGGGAACCATGGTATTGACCTACCCAATGCATACCTATTTCAAGAATACTTAAACACATACCATTTATTATAAATATACTCAACAAAAAAAAGAAACCTGACACTGTAACTTTGAATAAGTATGAGGTGCATATTCAAAATCTATATATTTTTGCACCATCCAAAAGAAAATAACCACTGAATCACTTGTTTCATGCACCAAAAATATCAAAATGCATAATTAAGTTCAAAACATGCACAATTTTTATTACATACCACAATTCAATTAGCTTTAAATCTGATTCCAGGAAAATACACCAAATATAAAGTGTCAGGTTTCTATTTTTGTTGAGTATATAATAAACCAGCCTTTAAAGGAGCTTGATCTTTTAATGTTATTAAAAGCTATAAAATCGTTTGTGTGGTTTCTAAATGTCCAAATAAGGAGTATCATCCGAAATTGAGTTTCTGCCAAAAAGATTGCCTTAAAGTAAGCTTGTTTTACAACAAATTATGCATAGAACATATTGAGCAAATGCTCGTTTCTAACAGATAAAAAAACCCTTTATTTTTATAATTTAAAAAGGGTGTTCAGGACTTTCATAGACAATATTTACACTTGCGATACCCATACGATTTCTTATTAAGAAGAGATAATTTTGATATAAATATTTCATATTTTTCTATATGGTGAAAGCTCATCTGCATCTTTCCACTCATGTATTAAATTTCAAAGTTATAATTAAAGAGAATAATGATAATGTTTTCGAAAAAACTGGTAACAAAATAACGTGGTGTTGAATATTTAATGTAAATGTTTTATTTTGACGATCTGTGTTAACACCAATGTTAGACCTGCGATTATTCATTAAGGGTTTTATTTAGGCGATCTGTTTGGCGCCAATTTATGAAACCGCCAATATAAAACACTTCGAAATACGCCAAAATTTGACACCGCCAATATTAAGCGCTATACAGTAACCAAAACTTTACAAATTTCTGAAACTATGTCAAATTAAAACATGCCTAAACTGACTTCTGTTAATTAAAACTTTTGAAGTTCTCCAAGATTTATTGTTTAACCTCATCACAGTGACCCATGCTGTCACGACGCATCGCTGGTGCACAGTTTAATATGCTTATGCATAAATTTCTGGTTTGTCCAGTTCTTTAATAATTTCATTTCGGAAAATTTACGTTTTTTTCCTGATACGTCTAAACTTTTGGTTGTGTTCCTACAACTATTCCACAAATACTTACCAATGCTTCCATTATCTTCTGGGTACAGTATGTTGTTTTTATTAAACGATATCAGTACAATACAATTTCCTATTTGCAACCCAAAAACCCCAAAGCAGTATAGTGTCTTGTTTAACCAAAATATATGATCACTGTTACTGTCTGGGTCCTAAAATAAACTCAGCAGGTGCTAATTATTGGTTTGTCAAGTTTAGACTATGGCTCGCAATCATGTCTTTTGTTTTCGTATAGTCTAATCAGTACTGAGAGTTCATTTCCTCCTTACTAGCACATACCTCAAACAAACTGAGCAAATTACAGACAACACATTTACATTCTGTCGATTTAAAAAAATGCCTATTTAATTCGAAAAAAAATAATTAAATTTATATACCAGTAACTTTCCATTCATAATCATGTAAAAAGATCGTCGTCCGAACCAGTATTTGCAATCTTTGCTAGTGTACAACTTTCGTATTGTCAATCACTAAAATCAAAGAGTGCAATTCAAACAAAGGGATTTTCTGCAGTTTCATTATATCATAATTATCTAAAGGGCAAGTCAACACTAGAGATGAGTGCATCCTATCTTATGTCTAACATATAAAACAGATTTACTGTATTGTAACCTTTAAATATTATCTGATTACAATCTGTGGTCAATATGCTGAAGATCGACACACAGCAAAGTAGAAACTATGTATGTGTGTGCTTTGTTAAATTATTGTTTTAACATTAATGCTAAAATCAATGTAAATCATTACACTTAACTCGTCGGGTTCTCCTTTTTGTTAATTGTTTGTGGCGTCTTTTGTGAAACTGATCATTTTATTAACCATGCTCACCTACGACTTCATCGAGTAACATAACATAGTCATCATTGTGTTCGGTTCGGGTGTTGGAAGAATCGACGGAGTTTCAATCATAGATAGTCATTCATTTTTCTACTGGAAATTTTACGTTTGTTGTAACTGTTATAGAATTAATTAATAAACTTGAAATAAATTATAAAATGTACAAAACAGTAAACATACTACTGTGTCATGCTCTTTATAAAATCGTTACTATGAAATTAATGAATTTCACTTCCCGATTGATGAATATTTAAGTAATGTTCCTTTTAAATGACTTTAAAAAATAGAGTTTGTGGTTCATAACTTTGTCAGTATCTCAACAGTTTACTAAGTTATGCTCCAGAAAATATATTTAAACAAAATAAATATTTTTTAAAAAAGGTGTACTTCTTATGGTTATCGTAGGTCGCTTCACGGAACACCTCGGCGGTTCCACTTCGAATTAAATCTGACTGATGATCCCAGACAATGATCGTAGTCTGATACGGATGCAAAACGGTGTAACGGGGTTTTGACCAAGGATAATGTAGGAAAGGCGCATTATGGGACACGGATTGTTGCGGTACGCCACGGAATAATACGGAAATGACACGATTTAATTCGAAATGACACGTGTCATGGCGGCGTGTGCGCTGCGCATGAAGAACGGTTTGCTACGGTATAAGTATTGGTTTGTACGAATAAGAACGCTCTAAAACGAAATAACAAGAACCGCCAACACACGATTTTAGGCGTACGGATAAGTACTAATTGATAAAAATACTTTTACAACAACTTTTAAAACATGGTTATCGGTACCATCAATTAAGGAAACGCCTGTTGCAAGTTTTACTGCCGTTACCCAGATAAAACTCAAAACTAAAGGTGCTGTTCAAGATCACCACAGCAACAAGTATTTCTCAGCTACTTTTTATATCCCAAAGAAATACAGGGACTTCCACGTTATTTATAAAATCCAAAATTCAAAAAGGAAGGTTATCAACATGATATTCTACAGTGCTCTGCAAGTTCGGTGATTAACCTACTCCGGTTGACGCAAGGCCTAATCTCCAGGTTATACTAACCTCTTTGTTTGCACGACTGTGGCATGGTTTTAGAGTTTATGAAGCTCATTCCATTCGTTTTCTTGCTGATTTAATTCTGGGCTCTGGTCTCAGTAAGGTCATTGACAACCATCGTTTTACTTGACAATGCTATAAGCTTCTATATTTGAGCTTTTACATGCAATATTGTCGAGTTGATGGGTGGGTTGGAGCTAATTCACCAAGGCAACATGCACTTGTTTGTCCATATGAGAACCTGATTGGCCAAGTGAATGATTGGTGCACCACAGAACCTGGTTTAAACCCCAAGAGGCAAAATGTTTACCACTGTTCAATGCGGTAAGTCATCGGGTTTCATTTGCGTTAATTGTTTGTGGTGTCTGAAATCGATCATTTTATTACCGATGCTCTGTCTTCCTCTCTATTGTTTGGCTGAGTGTGGAGAATGTGTCTTATGGATGTGGCCATTTCTGATATGCATAATTCCCTTTATTATATAGGCTCTCTACAAAAATTAAACTTCTAAGTCTACAGCTCCAGCCGTAGAATATAAAAGCTAACAAACACGAACAAAGCAGACTGAATTGAGAATGATCATCTGCAGTAATGGAAGTGACTTCAACAAGTGCAGTCAAATATCTAATTTACAAGCAACAATTAGATCTTTGAGTAATGTAGTGAATACGCCTGACTGTGAGTAATCATTATGTTTAATTTGCCTTTTAGTCCTAATGTTTCTTTACAGTGAAAGCATAAAAAGACGTAAGTTTATACTCTTAAATGTCAGTGCTCTTCCGTAATTAGTTGAAGCCTTACAATGATCAATCTTTTGGGATGTGAAATGTGATTTTGAAGATTTTGTACGGATGCTGATTGCGTAGGGTATTAACATTGTCTGCACAGAAGGACTTGAATAAATTGCCTGTAGTGGTCTGTCGATATTTAATGCAACGTTAGCTAATTGAAAATGATAATGATGGAAAAACTAAAAGAAAATTACTAACAGTTTAATAAAAATCTATGTCGTAAAATATACAAACATATTACGAAATAGAGAAATTATGGGTAAACGCCTGGGAATGGTAACTGGTAAAACATAATTACCACTGGCAGTAAAACCAGGATATGGTTTGCATCAACATCACACTTACCCCGCCAGAATTTCAATAATCTCACAACAATCTGGAAAAAGAAATGTCACTTATTCAAAAGATTGTATGGTATTGCTTTAATTAATTTCAGAATGGTTTGTGCGAAAATGTCCATTTATTTTTATTGATTCTTCGAAAAACATACATCTTGGTTATGTAAACGTTAGAAAGATGGTGGCAAGGCAGTCTGAGTACTTCTAAGTAAACATTTTATTGTTAACAAAATATCTTGAATTTTGTTGTCTTTCCATTTGTCTCCGAGCATACGGAAATCTTGGATTAAGCTGAGTAGATCTATAAAAGCATTGTAGTCAACATAATGAAAATAAAATATAATTTATTTTAAAATAAATATTTCATCTATTTGGTTTTAATTATCCAAATCACATTGGAACTGAGAAACGTACAGAAGATGAATTGCTGAACTTTTATTAATAAAAACCGTTTTTGAAGAAGCTTATTCAAACTTAATGGTGGTTATATGTTAATCTAATCTGCTTTCAACAAAAAGCCTAAAGATCGTTGTCTGTCGCTGGTTAAAGTAGAACTTTATCTTGAATTCAACTATTTATTTCTGCTAATATCAAGTACAAGCGCATTTCTATGAATAAGGTAATGTCTTCAAAGTTTCAAAATGTCGATCTGACACAAAGAGATTTAAAGCCAAGGTTTTAGATGATTTGATCACAGCTGCTCCATGTTCTTTAAACAAGTAAGCTCTGATTACATAAGCATTAACCATATGACGCATTCCACTGGCTTGTTGAAGAAAATCCGAAATTCACAGATTTTTCTCTATAAAGCTTTGTTTTATTGACATCATGGGAAAAAACAAATGTGTTTACAGTCCTTACATCACCAGGTTCTGCTTGATATTTAAATGAGGCCGTGAATTTAATATTATTATAGTCCTTGCTTTCCATTTATTTAAATGCCCTTCAACTCTTAAAAATCGATCAAGAAACATAATCCGCTATCAGTGAGAACAATAAACTAAAACAAACAAAAATAAGCTGTTCTATTTTATGTCATATAGCCGATGGCCAGGCTAGTTCGAACACAAACCGCTATGTCATAATTTCGAAAGAGCTGTATGTTACTTACTGCAGTTGGCCATACATCATTGTGTAAGTTATGTAATCTGACAACCTATCTTATAAATTTTATCTTATGTAACAATGAACGATAAGTGAATGTTTTCCATTTTTATGTTCTTAAACATACAAAAACTACTTGACGGGTATTACTCAATTCTAAAATTCGCACAATTACACATTAAATTTGTGAAACTGAAAGTGAATAAATACATGCATTGGTATTGAGCCAAGGGTAGTCATATTGGCCAGAGGCTGAAAGCCGAGTGCTATTATGACTGACCAATGACAATTAAGAAAGCCAATATAAGTTCATTTGATTCATAGCCATTTTATTTATTAATTAAATATCAATAATAGTTGATTTTAACATTTATTTTTCTGAAAAGAATGTGAGGTGTCGACATGGTTTTTAATGTCTGGTAATCTTCAAGAAATTTAAGTAAGTGACCAGGCTAGTATTAAGTACCAATGAGATATAGCTATACAAGCTTTTTGTAAGGAATACAAAACAACATCTTTAGTCTTTTTCAAACATATTCCAATGATAGTTTTTGAAAAATATGCTTTTGAATTGATTCATTTATGTTTCACTCTTTCTAACAAATGGAGAAACGTTTGCAAAGTTGTGATAAATTTCATAATTTTGTCGCTAAAAAGCCGTTCAATGAAACTTTGCACAAATGAGTTTTACTAATGTATCTTTATTTTGCATATGCTTTGACACGTTAGAACAGTAAAGATAAATAGCGAGATCTAAAAATTCCCTAAACTTCTATTTACATAAATTCACTAAAACTTAACAACACAAAACCTCATTTTAAATACCCGCATGAGTAATATGATACTGACAACAATTTTTGTGTCCTCGTGACTTACATATGTAAACTTTTTGAGATATTAGTAAAAGTGTGTTTGACCTTCAATTTCCTGGTCGCTTTCTGGTTGCGTAAACGGATGACAATCATTGATTTCTCTATTAGTAGTTGAAGTCCTTTTCAAAGTACACAATAGTTTCTTGTCAGTATCATTACATTTACGTTAGAATTCAAAATTGTGTTTTGTATTGAACGACATTTTACCGTTATTGAAATTTTTATAATTTTCTTTTTATCGATGAACGTGCTGGGGAGGAGTGTAGTAAGCCATTCAAAATTATGTTTGTATATTCTTTTTTCAAATCAGTACATATAATTAGAGATTGACTACATTTTGGATGGGGGTGTTTTTTTAAAGTATTGGTTATGGGGAAGGTTTAACCAGACAAAATATTTTCATAATTACTGAGCTATACGGTATTAAAATCTATTGTACTAATGCGACCGATAGAAAAAAAATTATTGTGAACAGTCATTAACTACTAGTTTTGTTTAACACATTTATACAGTCTACATTCATTGAGTTAAAATAGATTTAGTCGAAACATCGGATATTTCGAATTAAATTCCGGTAAATTCGTCCTTTTTAAATATAAAATTACGCCGCTTAGGTCGAATACGACTTACATAATGTTTTCTTGAGCCAAATATAATGTTAAACTAAACTAAAATATCCGATGAAAAATCATCGGATAAGCCGGTGTGAAACTTGCCGCGGTCGAATAACGCGCACGGCATCATCAAAGTAAGAACATGTTAGACGGGAAATATATAATCATAATTATATATGAATCATTGATAATCTCGTGTTAGGTAAATTTTACATTCAATGAATGCATTCGAATATAGGTAATTGCAATTCACAACAAACTGCACTGAATAAAGATAACGATGCGACCATTATGTCTGTAAAATACACATTCATCAGTTTACATTTTCCTTAGGAGGTTTGTATAATGACAAACTTAAGAGGTCGCAAACATTGCAAATGGCGAAAACTAGCTACAATTTTATAAATGAATTTTGGGGGAAATACTTATTTCCACCTAGATTTTAGTAAAGAAATTTATTTAGCTATGGATGTAGTAAATGTTTGCATGCTCAATTTAGTCTAATTCATGTTCTAATTACCAAGCACATACTAAAACAAAAGAAAAACCATTTGCATGAGAACTCTGAAATTCATGAACAATATACTAAAGCAACTCATACCTAAAATATGTATATGCTGGTCTACAATGTTTAGTGCCATTCGTGAAAAAAATGTTAGGGTTTTCAAGAAATTCAAGGAAATCTTACTTCCTGGTTCAAAGTGAAAGTAGATTTCTATAGATTTCTACTTTCACTTTCAACCAGGAAGTAAAATTTCCTTGAATTTCTTGAAAACCATAACATTATTTTAACGTATTGGCACTAAACATTGTAGACCAGCATATACTTATTTCAGGTATGAGTTGCTTTGGTATATTGTTCATGAATTTCAGAGTTCTCATGCAAATGGTTTTTCTTTTGTTTTAGTATGTGCTTGGTAATTAGAACATGAATTAGACTAAACTGAGCTTGCAAACATTTACTACAGCCATAGCTAAATACATTTATTTACTAAAATCTAGGTGGCAAGAAGTATTTCCCCCAAAATTCATTTTTTGAAATTTTAGCCTGTTTTTGCCATTTGCAATGTTTGCGATACCTTAAGATATTTTCCTATTACTTTCTAAACCATTGTTACCCAATAGATTTTCCCGCCAATAAAACTTTGTCAGGGAAAATAGAACATACAGCTTTAAAGCAAGGGAGGAGCCAGGTTAATATGCTTTAAACCGTTTGTCTTTAATGGCCGCAACGATATTCAAATAGTTTATACACAACTTTCCTCTTGTCGTCTGTTGCAGGTCTAGCATCTAGTAGAACATAATACCAGTAACGACAGTAGATCATAGCAGACCTTATAATGAGAGAACCATTGAACAGAGCTTGGTACCGTAGAAAAGAGAATTTTATTTGTTTAGACAATTGATCCATTTCGCAGAGAAAACTCAATCCATCAGGTCCAGATGTTGATCTTGATCGTTGAATTTATCTGCATGATGTAACCAATAGCAGATGGATGATCCAGCAATCCAAATGTGTTTTCGTCTTGAAAATACTTGGCTTAAACACTCTTTGATTAAGAACTTGTTGGGCAAGTGATCTATGTTACCGTGCGGGGAGAATATGTTGATCGTACGATATAAAATGGTTGGTAACCTGTGATACCTTTAAGGACATGACGTTATATAGCTTGTGTACGCACGCTTCAGACTTCCATCTCCCCGAGGTCATTATTTCTGTAGCTAAGAGATCTAAAAGAAGCAGTGGTCCCTTTAAACTTCAAAATCTTATGGAGTACCGCTGAAAATTGGTTAAACGTAAGATTTAGTGAAGTTGGCGCAAAACATTTTATATATAAGGCAGGCAGTTTCTGACTTTCGCAAGATCTGACAGTGAAATTTGCGCTTCAAGAAGATTTTTTGTGTTTTCCACCACAAGCTTTATTTTATTGGAACGAAGCACTCCACCGGATCAAAATATATATGCTCTGGGACGCAAAATTACATTAAACAATTCCGTTTTCCTAGTCGGATTTGTAAGGGTGGAAAAAAAAACTACTCGTCCAAACTAATTTCTACCTGGTTCATAAGGCTTCTTTTACACTCATTAGGGTATGACCATCAAAGGCAGGAAAGCGATATAAAGAGGAAGAAGGTATATGTTTATAAAATATATAATATTTACAATTAAATAGTTTATTTAAAAAAGAATGAGATATTATCAGAGAAAACGGCTTTCAACGGTCAGTGGTAATAAACAGTTATCATAGAAGAATATAAACCAAGTTCGAGGCTGCATGGAACAGTCTCATATTTGCCTCGCAAAGTATCTCTAAAGACGAATTGGTAAGTGTCTCTTGAAAAAATGTAAGTGTAATAAGACTACCAAGATTTTACCAAATTTTGCCGAGAAAAAAAACAAACAGTATCATAGTTCTTCGTGTTTGACTTAATAATAATGTCTCATTTAAGATCGACAAGCTACAAAAAAGACAGATTGAGGGCTATTTAGAAACACACAAATAACATAGGCTAACTAGCCATTTTATATCGCTTCAGTAACACTATAACGGGTAAATTGCCAATCATTAATATAACCCCACAATATTATTGACATCTTCATATATCAAACAAAGTAGACCAAACAAAACACATTATTTAACAGTAGATGTTGCGAAAACACAACAATTTGTTATTTTAGGCCGTCTTAATTAAACGACTTGATGGGTTCAATATCTCTGTTATTTTCCTGGAGTAGTGATACGGAACTCTAGCCAAATCGCAAGAAATATTTTTAACTAATCGTCTTACAATTCTAATAATATTTGACATGTTTATATTGATGCGTAGAAACACAAATATTAAAAAAAGTGAAATATCAGGAATTGCCACATTCAGAAAAAACAGCCTCCCCACACAGTCAAGAAGAAGACAGAGGGAGAGAGCGTGGTTAATAAAATGAACAGTTTCAAAAAAAAAACACCACAAAAAAATAACAGAAATGAGAACCCGAGGGGTTACCGCCTTGGAACGGTCAGTGGCAAACCAAATTGCCACTGGGGGCTTAAACAAAAATGAATTGTAGCAGTACGTTGCATAATATGTATCAGGCGGCTACGGTAGCTCAACTAGTCAGCGGCAGCATTCATCATCATCATCTTCAGTAATTGCCTCACTCCGTAGGGCGTATACTCGCAATTGGATAAAACTGTATGTACATACGTAGCAGGCAGGACTGACTGATTCCAAAGTAAAAGTTGCACTATTTACAGTCTAAGATAAAATGGATAAAAACATCTCCTTGTAATTTAATACTTTGTGTTTTGCTGGGCCAGAGCCGATTGGAAGGCATCCAGGCTGGCCTGATCAACAGCAACTTGTGGTAGGTTGTTCCACAGCACAATGGTTGCAGGGAAGAAACTGTTCTGGAAGATGGAGGTGCGGGCTCTGATTTGACTGAAGCGTTGGTTGTGTCCTCTGGTGGACTTGGCACTGACTAAGGCTGGATCCGGTGTTATGTCCACAATGTTGTGAATAATTTTGTAGAACATGGTAATTCTGGTATTGTTGCGACGATGCCGAAGGGTGTCCCATTTGAGGTCAGTGAGCATGTCAGTTACGCTGCTTGTTCTTGCGTAGTCATGTTTCACAAATCTTGCAGCGCGTCGTTGCACCATTTCTAGCTGGTTGATATGACTCTCTGAGTAGGGGGACCAGACCGATGAGGCGTATTCAACAGTAGGTCGGACATACGTCTTGAAAGCGTTGTACTTGGCGCTTGGTGGACTGGATCTTATGTTGCGCCTAATAAAAGACATTGTGGTATTGGCTTTTTTGGTGATGTTATCAATATGCTTTTTCCAAGAGAGGTTTGAGGAGATGGTAACACCCAGGTATTTAGCATGGTCCACAGTGTTGAGGATTTTGCCGTGAATCTTATAGGTATTGATTTTCGTGGTGATGTGGATTACTTCACATTTGTCCGGATTAAAGGCCATCTGCCAATCATTCTCCCAGGTTTGGAGACTATCAAGGTCATGCTGTAGTTGGCGTGAATCATCAGGGCTACGGATGATACGATAGAGAAGGCAATGATCAGCGAAAAGCCGGGCTGTTGATTTGACTTTGGTGGGTAGGTCGTTTATGAAGGCCAAGAAGAGTAACGGGCCTAGGACGCTGCCCTGAGGTACGCCAGATGTCACTGGTGAGGTAGCTGAGGTGGAGCCCTCTAGGACAACTTGTTGTGTACGTGATGAAAGAAAGTCTTTAATCCAGGAGTGAGTTGTGCCCCTTATGCCGTAGTGATCCAGTTTCTGAAGTAGACGGGAATGTGGAACTTTATCGAATGCTTTGGAAAAATCAAGAAGTATTGCGTCAATCTGATGGTTATCATCTATTCCTTTAGCTAAATCATTGATGGTTATAAGTAGTTGGGTGTCACAGGTGCGCTTTTTTTTGAACCCATGTTGGTAGTCAGAGTGGATGTTGTGCGAGTCGAAGTGAGACATGATGTTGCTAAAAATTATATGTTCTAATACCTTGCAGGAGACTGATGTTAGGGAGATTGGTCTGTAGTTTGATGGCGATGAACGATTTCCCTTTTTGAAGACTGGTGTGACAAGGGCAGTTTTCCAATCAAGTGGGATCTGATCTTGATCCAGAGACAGTTGGTAAAGTTTTGCTAGGCCTGTTGACAACTCTGCTGAGGTGACTTTTAGGAGTCTAGTTGGTATTTTGTCTGGTCCTGGAGCCTTATGTGGTTGAAGACTCGACAGAAGCTTCTGGACGCCCTTGGTTGTGACTTGTATGGTTTTTAGGGATGGCAGGTGGCTTGGTGGAAGTTTGTAATGTCCCCGAATGTTCAGAATATATCTTTTCGTGCTTTAATTGACTTAGGGTTTCTTTTTTCAAAGTAACTGCTTTTTAAAATGTAGAAATATGCAAAGACTGTCCGTGATTATAATAATAACGAATCATTTAAATCTCATGGAAACACATTGTCACAGGCATGGAGGTATTTTAACTTTTACATTGTTATTTCAAGAGAGATTTGCAAAATCTGCTTCAAGAATAATAGTAACAAAGTTAAACAGCCATATTTTAGAATTGTGAATGATTTTCAGATTTTTACAAGCCATTATAATTTCTACCAAACATAATAGTTTATATATTTATAAAAACATTATAAACATTATTTAATCAATTTCAGGTATGTTAGGAATCAATGAACATGGCCACTTTTTCAAGTCTATTATCATTGCAATAATCGCAATAATCAACCTAACATACAGTATGGTATGAACAATGTGTCCTGCTTCACTTTTTTTCTGTTATTCGCGACATGCAAATAGTATAGTAATACAAGTTCAACAAGCAGCTGTGTCGTTAAACTCTTTCACCAAAAGTAATAAAAGTAGTCCTATAATAATATGAGAAGAATTAAAAATTGTTTGCTGTTACTACCAACGTGGTATGCTACGCTACTGATGCCGATTCTTTCCGATTAATCGAATCGGAGAGAGATTGGAATCAGACCGATTAATTGATTCCTCTATTAGTGATTCTCATCACTACTTTTACCACCGAAATCTGTTTCTTTTTATAAATTTTACATTAAAAAGGGTTTTCTCTTCCACGGTGTGTTAATTTTAAACTGCATTGTTATCTCTTCGTTACCTTTTGGTCGTGTACGCAAACGGTCTTTGTCAGTGTAAGCTGAAACACTGTCGTGTAACAGCTGCCCTGTACCAAATAGTCGGTACCCTGTGGCAGTCCGCAAGATGGCGACCAGTTAAGCGACGAAAATGTATGTGCTTTTTTGTTTCCAATTTGTATGCATATTGTAAGGTGTAGACTTGTATACTTGGATCATATAATGAAAAGGATTGTTGATTGATTAAATGATTGCTTGTTTTATTGCCCGTGTGTCTGTTTGACCCTGTAATTGAAAAAAATAAATGACCTTATTGGCTATTTCAAAATTCAAGCGAGAGCGACGACTGATTTCGGCTTTTTTATTCTATGACAACTTTGTTGTTCTCGTAATATGTGATATCCCTTTGAAGCGCCTCTCATTGCCTATCTTGTGGTATAACTATTAAACTGAACAATTATTTTGTTTTTTAGAAAATGCGATTCAAACAAATTGTCGTTGGTACCCTGTACCGCCCCTGGGATTTTAAGAGGGTACCTTGTATAGCCGTTGGATTAGTGTCGAAAAAAGTACCCTGTATGGTCTACTTTTCCATAAACACAGCTACCCTGTAGAACTCATTTCTTCATTTTTGTATGACCAATTTGTATGTGGCATATTGTATATCTATAAATGTTACTTTACCACTGGCCGTTCATATATGCAGCAGGCAACAATGAAGTTGTGTTTTTGTTCATTGTACCATGTTATTTTTACAAATATAATCCTTTTTAAACTCAAGTTCTCTCTTCCTCTCTATTATTACACTATTATAGACCGTTGAAACAGGTGTTCAACGAAAACCTTTTATCACAATCTTGATTCGGCAGGCGGGCGGATGTCCACTCAATAACTTGAGTTTGCTTTGGCCTTCGCCAAACTTTTGTGTCGGTAGTTTTTTTGAAGACTACTCGGGACTGCTACCCAGATGTGATCAAGGTGAATGACTACTGATGGGCGGTATAACTGGTATATTGCGGTTCGAGTCCTTTGCGATGTTTAGGCTATTTAAATCTAGGCATTAAAACCCCAATTTGTTTCGAAAATAACTTTGACAACTGTTCTACAATACTCACACAAGTTAATTACGTTTCATTAACCGATGGTTAACTTCGAATGCATGTGTAAGATTGCAAAATATACCGCGGTATGTATCGTGATACGGCAGGCTCGTACCGCAATATATTGTGGTACGCTTTGCGCCGAGATACAAATCCCTAGCATGACCCAAAGATTGCTGAACTTTTCGCTTACGTTCAAGAGAAACAGTTTTCTCCACAGAGGGTCAACATTCAACCTTTTTATTTGCAGACAACAACATTGGATTAGTCCGCAAATTAGTTGTTAAATGTGTAGTTCCACCCGACCACTTGACCGAAATTTTACAAGTACAGTGAAACCTCTCTATTATGGACACCTAAGGGACTAAGGGAAAGTGTCCTTAATACCGGGTTGTCCTTAATAGTGGGGTTAAATCAAGAAGAAGAGAAAATATCTGGTCTTTAAAAATTCGCCCGTAATACCGGGGTGCCCGTAATACTGAGTGTCCGTAATGAGGGGTTTTACTGTAAAACAACCAGCTACATTTTCCTATATTCTAAAAAAAGTCTGAGAGGATTTGGACATTATAGGACCAAAATGCTTCCAAACTGGAGCTTTTACTTCTGGATCTTTACGATTCGCCGGCGTGTCTCCCAGTTGCGATGCAATGGTAAATTTGGAAGAAAGTTATTGCCGGTATTGCCGTTCTAAACTGGGATCTGGTACATTCGCTGTTATAATTATCGACATTTAAACGTATGTAAAGCAAGAAAACAAATCAATTTACGGATATTATTAAGTAACGTTCAACAAGTTTAATATTTTGGCTACAATTTATGGACTTTTTTCGAATTTTCCCGATGATACTGGTACATGTATTAGGAGACCTTATCGATACAGCGTATCACAAAGGACTCGAATCACAATATACCGGTAATACCGCCCACCAGAAGTCATTCAACTTGATCACATCTGGGAAGCAGTCCCAAGTAGTCTTCAAAAAACTACCCACACAGAAAGTTTGGCGTAGGACAAAGTAAACTCAAGTTATTGAGTGGACACCCGCCCGCCCGCCGAATCAAGATTATGATAAAAGGTTTTCGTTGAACACCTGGATCAACGGCCTTTAATAGTGTATTAATAGAGAGGAAGAGAGAACTTTAGAATTTATTTGTAACGATAACATGGCACAATGAACAAAAACTTCAGTGTTGCCGGCTGCATATAGGAACGGCCAGTGGTAAAGATAACATTTATAGATATATAATATGCTACATACAAATTGGTCATAAAATGAAGAAGAAATGATTTCTACAGGGTAGCTGTGTTTATGGAAAAGTAGACCATATAGGGTACCTTTTTCGACACTAATCCAACGACCATACAAGGTACCCTCTTATAATCCCAGGGGCGGTACAGGGTACCAACAACAATTTGTTTGAATCGCATTTTCTAAAAAACAAACTAATTCTTCAGTTTAATAGTTATACCACAAGATAGGCAATAAGAGGCGCTTCAAAGGTATGTCAGTGTGACATACACTTAAACATGGCACTGCAAATCAGAACAATGGGCCTGCGTTTTTTTCTGCAACATCTCTGAATAAAGCAACAAGCTAAACCGCTTTCCTGGTTCTATACTTTAAGTAATTTGATTTTGTTTTGTTCCTCTCAGCGTGACTTTAAGATTTAAGGAAAAGGCCCTCGAGTACCTTCACATTTGGTCTGTCAATGCTTTAAGTTTAAATACATGCAACATTATCTACTACTTAAGAGGGTTGGCGTTAAGTTTACATGAGACGTATGAGGTTAGTGTTCTCTAAATACTGATTTACCTAAAGTGGGTGACTAAATTGTTTATCCGCTGGCTGTTTCATGGCGAGTAAAATCTATTTCGTTGATTGATGTGGTGTAAAACGTATTTAGATTTTGCTCTGTTATCGGTCTGTGTTTGAAGGTTGTGTTCTTAAAGCGTTGCATTCCTTATTTGCGTAGATCTATTTACCCTATTTTACAAACACACTACAGAAGTAGAGTTATCAAATTTTTAAAAACAAAGAAATGATCGTTGAGTCAATTTTGCCAATTCATTTTGAAATACTGGTAATTTGTTAAATAACATAATCAATATTGTAATAGAGGCGAACTTTATTTATATATAGAAAAAGTTAACCAACTTTGAAGAAAATACGTGGTAAATTTTTCTTGCCTTGAACATAAATCAGTGTTTTTATTGCTTATACCTAGCTGCGTGGGGAGGCTGTGTTTTGTGAATATGACGATTCCTGAGATGCATATTTCAATTTTTAGAATATTTGTATAAATTCTCAGACATGGCTGGTTCCGATTCGAATTAAACAGATCGCTTAAAGAGACACACCTCGATCACAAACCTTGCAAAGATGGTGGTCTACTAAACACTGAATTAGAATTTCCTTTTATCACAAACATTTTATTTATTATTTGTAGCACTAATATCTGGTCATCCAAACCGTCTTACAAATGAATGTCAAGACAGTTAATGTTTTGCATTACTTTTGCTCTAAAATCACATTTATACGGAAGTCTGCATGTTTGTAACAAATGGAATTAGTAAGAGGTGGATTGATATATGGAAGCGGAAAACAGAAGACAGATGTAATTGCCAATATGTAATTATGTATTCGAGCTTAAAATATCAATTTGTGCAGACTGAAAAAAAAACGAGTTACGTCCAGATGACAGAACATCAATGCATTACCAGAAGTCAAAAGAAGGATTGGTCAGCTTTGGAAATCTAAAAAGCTTTGAAAAATATATTTAGCAATCACATTAAGGGCCGTCTACAGTCATCATTGAACTGTCATCCATAAAAACGAAAATTATTAGAATCTCTGTAATGGATAAATGCAGTTCGATAAAACTTCGCAAAAGTTAATGCTATTAATTTATCTTAATTTTACAAAGTTAGAACGGTAAAGAGAAATAGCTAGACCTGAACATTTCCTAAAAATATATTTACATCCAAACACGATACCTAAGCAACACAAAACATCAATTTACATGCCAACATTGGTAATATGATTCTGACAATAATATGTGTGTTCCTGTAAAGAACCTTCAAGTATGAAGATAGAAATTAATATTTTTATTCTTTAGTCATTTATTTCCACGGCGAGGAAATTCAAGGTCAAACAATTTTAAAATATCGCACATTTGTTAGAAAAAAAGGCTAAGCTAGCACATGCCATTCATAAATGCATTCCTCATAAAAAGATAATTCAAATACACATACACGCATAATGAGAAACGCGTTAAATACGGAAATACTTAAACAATTTCCTCAGTGTTTTTTGTGTGTTGTGTTGTTGTTGGTGGTGGTGGTGGGGTTTGTAGTTTTTTTTTCGGAAAATTTAACGTGCAAATACCTAATTTCATTACGTGCTGATATGAACGTTCATGTTTACATACGTGAACTCTACAGCTATAAGATATTTGTTTTTCCTAGTTTTCGGAACACACTGCCGTCACCATAAATCAGTTTCTGTCATTAATTCATTGTCAATATCTTAAGTAAGAAGTGTGAAACACTGTCTTGTGTTAATCCCTTAAAGAATACAAACATGAGTAATAAATCATTCCAGAAAAAAGAGCCGCTGATTGACCACGCTCGCGAAGCCGAGCAGCCGAAGTGTACTGTTGCTGTCGGGGAGTTGTTCAATAGTATAAACATCTCTCTCACAGCCACCGTTTTTATATAAATTTAATATTACTTAATATGAATGGCAAACACGTGTCAGAAAGGGATCATTAAACTCAGAACGATTTATTTTTTTTATTATCTCCAGAAGCTCTGGTGTTGCTTGCAAATCGATGTAAAAAGAGTGAACGACTTGTACAAAGATTGATGACTAGCATTTTATTTGTTAAAAAGAAAATATCTCTTGCTCATATGATTTTTTTTACAAAGATTGGTATTTACCATTCTATTTGCTTAAAGAAAATGTCTCGTGATATATATCATATTTAATCTACTCTTATTTCATTGTTCTTTTCAGCTTAAATAAAGTTTAATCGCACTATGACTTAAAAACCCTATACTAGATAATGTCAACAAGGCATAAAGATATTTTCAAAGAAGATCCCAGCTGGTACCTGCTTTCAACAGAAGTAAGCTCTGCTAGCATAAGCATTCCCCTAATTGTGCTCTCCAGTACGGCTACTGATCACATATGGAATTTGCAAATTCAAATATTGTTCTTGCTTGTACGACATTGAACCCTTTTTATTTAATGCTTTCCAGTGAAATATAGAATTCTCACGGGGAAATAAACGTGGAATTTCACTGTTATTAAACATAGGGATATCATTTTTATTTTCACTGTTTTTTTTTCAAGTTGGTACCCAAATCATCAAATATCGATTCAATCTTTATATTTACACACATAAATACTCTCATTAATACAGAAATTAAGACAAGAATTCGTGATACTACGGTTTTTTCTTATGGCTGTTGGAACAGCCACGTTCACGACAAAGTGAATGACGGCACGCTTTTTCGCAGCAACTCGTGGCAAAACATGCGTGCTCGGCGACGTCACACGGCAAACATTGTGCAACGTCCAATAAATAGTGAACGGCTCTACTGTAGCCACGCCTTTTAAAGTAATACGTCACACTGTTTACCATCAGAAATTATGATTTGTTTGATAAATAAGACTTCGTCATATTTAGTGTAATCTCCCATAAATAATTATAGTCGCGCATATTGCCAGTGTTTCAGAAATCAGTGAACAATATTTACACGGGCGTTACACCAAAAAAGGCAAAGCCTGGTTTAATCATTGTATATTTGACTCACCCGTGGAAGTCTGATATGGAACTCGTGTTGCGCTTCATCAGCCTCTTCTAACTGCACATTTATTTCACTGATTTGATTTTCGATATGTTTAAGCCATTCACGGTGTAGACTCCCCCATCTTGCTTTCGGATATCACAAAGCACAAAATAGATGTTATGTAAGTTTTATTATTGTTGTTTTCTTTTTCGGAAAACGCAAACTGTTGCATATTTTAAGATAACGGTCTCCAAATATTCCCGGTATTATGTATAATGCACTTGGTGTTTTAATATTTGCCCGACTTTACTTTTATTGCTTTACGAACTGCGACGAAAATTCATATATTTTACAGGTACTTGGTCGTGTTATAAGTTACGCTGTCATTCTCTCTCCGGGTTGTCTGATTGGGGAGGTTGTGTTTTCCGAAGTTGGCTTTTTCAGATAAGCGAATTAAACCCATTTGGAAATGGAGCTAGGAAGTAATGACACGCGACACTCACTTGGAAGGAGTAAAGTACGAAAATGAGATAGGTCTTAGTCTTCGGCGACGTGATAACAAAATTGAGTACGCTAACAACATACTATACTACAGCGCTCTTTTTGCCTAATAATTGATCCATCAACTGTTGATCTCTTTCATTACCTTATTGTTTGCCCGACGATGGCAGGGTTTTAAAACTTCATTAAGATTTCCTTGCAAATCTTGAAAACGAATGTAGACTCTTGATAATTATGTTCCTATTATTCTCATAGTAAAGTCATTGAGTACCTACCTTTATTTAGGGAGATTTTCACTACAAACAATTCAAATTCCTGTTCAACGTTAAGTATCTTAATTTGATACGGAATTTTTCTTCCTTCTGCTATATATGGTCAAAGGAATTTCTGAAGATATCAACATAGCGAAACCGTTGCAACTTTGAGTTGCGTAGCTAATGGCAGCTTGAACAATAGGTAGGACACCAAACAACCTGTTCTATGGGTTCAATCTCCTCCACACAAGCATCCAGGGCTGAAGGTTAAAAAACTTAAATTGGAAACCAGTCCATTTCAGCCAATCAGATGCTTTAGATTTATGACTGGTTTCCATACTAAGTTTTATAACCTTGGGCACAGTACTGCTTACATTACTCTTGATAGTTTGATTAAAACATGACGGACATGACACTGAAGCAAAGCATGCTTTTATTTTTTATAACAAATTCCTTGAAAAAAATAAAAGACAAAAACACTGTTAAATAAACTCGTCACAAAAATCCTCACTCAAGAAAACACAACCATCTCACACAAATAATATAGTTTAGTGTTATTACGAAACTTCACGCAATAACAATAATTTTAAGTACATAAGACTTTGAAACTATGGCAAGATCTATTCACAATTGTATTATATTGAAATGATTTCCATGCAATATTCTCTCTTAAAATTTATAAATAAATAAGACAAATAATGAGTTTGTGTCTGTTTTCTGGTTCCAAAACGAATAGCACGCAACATCTATTATACCCTTGACACCATTTATCAATTCGTTAAAGTAAGCCTGTCTAATGATCTCGAAAAATCGCACTGGTAAATAAGGCACGTTGCCATAAAACTTCTCCAGTCGTTGTGTCTTGTGTGATATAAATATCTCGTAATCCCGGAAAGAATAAAAGAATTAGCAATAACTCTTGTCCGACGAAGCTAGTGGACTGACATAAATATACCGATTAATCAGGATTTTCTTCAATGAACAGATTCAAGTAAGAACATAAAAATAGTTGTTCTGAAATTGTTAGTTGATTTAGTATTTCCATTTTCGAACTTAACAAGTTTGCTATAGATGTTCTCCGCTATGTACTGTAATATCGAATGTGTTCTGTTTCTAGAAGAATGGAATAAGTGTTTGGTGTTTCGGCGTTTGATCCTCTAAAATTGTTGCAGCAGTATTTACATGTAGGAAAATCGTATCCGTTTCTATACCATTAAGTTGCAAAAGATATTAATTATTTGTCCAGAGCTAGTAGAGTATTAGTTTAATCTGGACCTTGAAAAGCGAAATGGTTTTTACCGGAAGAATGGATTCGTAACGAAGTGATTATTTGACCGTAAACCTATTCTAAACTTTCAACAGAAGACATGCGACAAATGAGCTGTCTTAATTTAATAATATTATTTATTTAATATTATTCTTTACAAAATAATGCAAAGTGAAATGTGCATAACAGTCAGACTCGGAAAACCCACCATCGCCACACAGCAATATGCATCGAGAAAAGAGGCATTGATCAATTTCAAATTAAAGGTCATGTATACAGTCTTCATTGCACTGTTATCGATGACTCATATCAGGAAAAGTCTAACTATGGGAGCCCTGGAGGGCCACTTTAGAGTTTCGACTTACGGATATTTTACTTTTGACTTTCTATTTATGACTTTCGACTTTTGACTTGTGACTTATGACTTCTGGCTAACCCATTATGCACGTGCTCTAGAAGCTCAAAGCAGCAACGTTGGTTTCAGGTATGTATTCAAAACTTTAAACGTATTTTATTAATTTAATTGAGATTTGTCATTGAGGAGATGATGTGTTTAGGAGGGGAGATTTAATGTTATATTATATTATATATGCCTATAGGGTTACATTTGTAGTATTTATCACAGACTGTAATTCCACAAGTGACTGTATGTTTTGTTCAATTTGCTGACTGTTCTTAATTTAATACTGTTTAAGACATGTTGCTTTAGCTTTTATGTCATATTTTGTGGTATATACCGAAAAAGAACACCTGAGAACAAAATTAGATATAGGACCATTCGAGAGAAAAAGTATCATGAGAGCATTTCAAAAGTGATAAGCTTTTCGCATCTAACTTTGCATACTCAAGGGTCTTTATGAAAAGCAGCTAATATATTTCCCTATTTCTTACCACAACTTAATAAAGATTTATGTAGAAGATAAACTTGTATTTCAGACACAACTACTGGATAAAAGACAATGAGGATGAAAACCTTGATGTCGATCTGTGTCTTCATCACTATACTGTTCGGCATTACCCAAGCTACTGTGTTGAGAGTACTCTCTCTCAACATCTTTATAGCAAACAGAACTCTGATCATAATATAGTACTTCCAGAAAGGTTACAAGATCTATGATGGTACGGCATGGGGAAAAGACGTCACTAAGGACAGTGACGAGAATTCTTAAACGCTTTAATTTAAAACGGAGTAAGAGAATATATACGTGTCTTGAGACTGTGTCTGATGTTGTAAACAGAGAAATACAAACAAGTGAACAATGCATAGGTTACTGTACAATGTGGGGTCGGTTAATGTTGTATTACCTCTTGTACGTCAAAATGAACGACGTCTTGGAAATGATGAGAGCGCACAATCCAATTGGTGTAGAGCCGCGCAAAGCACATCGTCTTCTCCGGCGCGTATACTGCACCAAACACCAAGTTTTACATGGCATATTGATGGTTACGTCAAACAATCAAAGCGCTGAAAGCGTTGAAAGACTTTCGCGCCGCAGCAGAATGTCAACTCTGGCTAACATCGTTTAATATGTGCACACGATAGAAACTGCATGTCAACTTAAATACTTGCTCACGGCCAGTATGAAAGAGTAGTCAAACATCTGCTATAAAATCCCCCAAAAATACCCCAGAATGCGGGATTTGGCATATAGATTTTCAAATTTTCCCGGACCCCCATGATAAGTTAGGCCTCTTACAAATTAATCTGGGCCTCATAAACGGACTGATTTTCTAGCTTAGTTAAAATTAACATTGTTAAAAAATAACTCGCTGAGTTGAACCCCCCTTGCTGAAATCCTGGATCCGCCCCTGTCTACTATTGTAAATGCAAATGTTATGTAGTGTATAAGTTGGCTAAACAATACTAAATCCTGTAGAGTATACTTCTAGTATCAATGAGACATAAGCTATTAATATTAATTAGTAGGCGGTGCTACTTAAACTTTGTAGAGAATGTTCATTCATAGTATCATGTTACATCTCCGATGAGTAATTGCCAGCATTTAACAAGCATTGGCCAATGTTAAGATAAGCACAACCGTTATTTCCTGGTTAGAGATAAAACGAATTCAATTAAGAGAGTAATAAGAGATTGCTAAACTGTTAATTGTCTAAAACAAAACAACATCCTGATAAAAAGAGACGTGTTTCTCGCTGACCTGAATACAGTTTAGTCACTGATCACGTGACTGATTTCTTTATAATTGGATTTTTAATATCCCTTAATTTTTGTTTGAACAACAACATAATATTGTTTTCTTCTTTTCATTGTCGCACTGTCTATACAAATGTTCGTCATCGTTCGTAATAAATTTACTTTCTTAATATGCACTACTTTCTGACGCCGCACAACTATGGAACTTGTTAGGCGTAACTAAACTACTCATGCATAATTAGCTGTTTGTTCACTAACGTAGCTGAACGTGATTTCACTCAACATTTGTTTGATGGAGTTTTTGGCATGGACGCTACAAAATTACACGGACACTTACTATAGATCACTATTCTTTCGTAGAATTGTGTGCTTGAATGTGCTTAAAACGTCTGCATTTCATTTCGGCCTGCTCTCGCGGTGACCACAAAACCCCGCTTACTTGAATACGCTCGATGTCGCAGTGATACACCGGAAGTTAAAAACTGCGCGTCGCCGTGTTCTAGACTTCTAGGTTAAGACTTTCGCGCATGAGCGTGAAAGTCTAAAAACCATATTAATTTTGTATCAGTGGTGCTGTGAATGGGTTAGGTAAAAAAAATAAGATGATTAGAGGTTTCGCACTTGAATAACGACCCACACGTTATTGCAAGATAATTTTTAGACGAATTGAATGAACATCCAAAGGCCCCCAAATACTACGATGTTATGGTGGATCAGAAAACTTCATTGATTTACTTTTGCAACAGTAATTCTGACCCCATTCTACAGACCCGTTTGCTGGGGCTCGATGCATTGTAGTTGAAAAAAACATCTAGCCAACGCATTTAAAACCGTGGTGTACATTACGACAAAATGGAATCCATTAGTGGATTTTTTTTTCAAAGACTTGCGCGATACAGATATATTTAATGAACTAGACCCAATACAATGTGAAAATTAAAATTTTTGATTCAAGGACACACCGTTTTTTGTTCTAGGTCTTTATGAAACTCCCGGGTTCGGCAATAAAGTCAACTTGAGAGACTTAAATATTCGCAAAGACATTTATTCTCGCCCCGAAAAAACACTTTTAGCAATTCGAAGAATTAGCACACCTTTTGAAGCCAGACCAACAGATGCCATTGGACGCTGAGCCAGCCGTACAGCTATATACTAAACGAATTATTTCCAGAATAGATTGAACATAAATACTCTTTGAAAAAAATTATACTGAATGATCGCATGTAATTGATAAAACGTCTTTAATGCTACTAGGTAAAGGCAAGTTAAAAAAAATGGCGTTTTGAAAGCATTTGAACGACGATAATCTACCATTTCACTGTATTATATAGTTGTTTTAAGATAGTGATAAGTAAATATCTGCAAATTATCATTTAACGGGTCATTCTTAATTAAACAATCGTTGAATGTAATTCTTTCATATAAAGCGTTCTGGGGGAATCTTCATACAGCTATTTTAAAATCAAATCTAAATACATTTATTCAACAAAGTTATGACACTATTAAAGATTTCCTACTTAGCAACCTGTAAATATTAATTTGTAAATATTTTACATCGCAAATATATGTACGTGTAATAAGCAATAATTACAAAAATTTTAAGTGAAATACTAAGTACGCAAATCAGGAAAACCCGCATTCAGAAGACAAATCCTCCCCACATTTTAAGCCAAAATAAAAAGAGGAAGAGAGAGCATGGTTTATAAAATGACCAATTTCAAAACAAACACCACGAACAATTATCAAAAACGAGAACTTTATAGGTTATCGTCTTTGAACGGTCAGTGGCTAAATTTGCCACTATGGGGCTTAAACCAGGTTCTAGGGTGCACCAACCTGACACTAGCCCCAGCAGGTTTTCATATCAACAAACAAGTACAAGTTGTCTTGTTGAAATAACTCCAACCCACCCATCAGCTAACAAATATTTTATGCAAAAGCACACATACATATAAATCATAAGAAGATAATAGCATTGCAAAGCCAAAGGGGTGGTTAATCAATGATCTTACCTTGACCAGAGCCTCTGGAGTCAAATCAGCAAGAAGACGATGGCAGGGATAAAAGAAACAAATCGAGCTTCTAGGTTCTTTTAAGAAAAGATGTCCCCATAAACATTCATAAACTCTTACAAGTCTGTTTTATTAGAGTCAGCGAGTAAGTCATTCGCAACAAATAGCAAACAAACTTTTTTATGTATTATGGAATTAAAAGAGAAAAATTATATAAATGATTGTTGATGCAAAAATATTTATTGATCATTGTGATTAATGCTGACTTTATTTTACGCTTTTTGCAGTTTGGGAATTATGTCTTTTCACTTATGATTTTTCACTTATGACTTTTGCCTTGTGCCTAATGACTTTGTAATTATAGCTTTTTATTTATGACTTTTATCTTGTGACTTTTAACTGATAACTTTTGTATTTTGCTGTTACTCTTTGCCTTGGTACAAACCTTACTTTTTACTTTTACTTTTTAGGTTAAGGCTAAAAAAATTAAGCCATAAAGTTTGGTTCATTTAGCCACTAGCCTTATAAGTGTTTAGTGTTTGCTTTAGTATTACTCATATGTTTATGTCATAATTGATCTGTGTCACGTGAACATTCAACATCAACTGTTTATGTGAAATAAAATGTTAAGAAGTTTTATTTTCGCGGCATGTGATTGGCCAAAAAAACTAGAGCAAACACTTTTTGGAATAAATTCGTTTAAACTGATAACAAACACCAAATATTTTTAAATCTTCTACAGAGCTTTTTGCATAAGAAATTTGTATCCCAAGAAACAATGTTACTATAAAATGAATAATATATAAAACATAATAAAATGTAAAAAGACGTTTTTCGACTTCAGTTTTTGATTCCACTGTCTGGGCAATCTTCCGAATGCCCCCACCTCGTCCTGATGAAATTTGTCTACATTCACTTTGACGATAATGTTTTTCTCCGATATGCAGTTTGTACAAAGTATGACGACCGCTACCTTTCTGTTTTCCCTTTCCCTGATTTCTGATTTCATTTTGGCGGTCTGGCTTGTAAGCGCCAATATATGACCCCGCCAATATAAAACACTTTAAAATACGCCAAAATTTGACACCGCCAATATAAAGCGCTATACAGTACGCAAATCAGGAAAACCCGCATTCAGAAGACAAAGCCTCCCCACATTTTAAGCCAAAATAAAAAGAGGAAGAGAGAGCATGGTTTATAAAATGACCAATTTCAAAACAAACACCACGAACAATTATCAAAAACGAGAAATTTATAGGTTATCGTCTTTGAACGGTCAGTGGCTAAATTTGCCACTATGGGGTTTAAACCAGGTTCTAGGGTGCACCAACCTGACACTAGCCCGAGCAGGTTCTCATATCAACAAACAAGTACAAGTTGTCTTGTTGAAATAACTCCAACCCACCCATCAGCTAACAAATATTTTAAGCAAAAGCACACATACATATAAATCATAAGAAGATAATAGCATTGCAAAGCCGAAGGGGTGGGTAATCAATGATCTTACCTTGACCAGAGCCTCTGGAGTCAAATCAGCAAGAAGACGATGGCAGGGATAAAAGAAACAAATCGAGCTTCTAGGTTCTTTTAAGAAAAGATGTCCCCATAAACAATCATAAACTCTTACAAGTCTGTTTTATTAGAGTCAACGAGTAAGTCATTCGCAACAAATAGCAAACAAACTTTATTATGTATTATGGAATTAAAAGAGAAAAATTATATAAATGATTGTTGATGCAAAAATATTTATTGATCATTGTGATTAATGCTGACTTTATTTTACGCTTTTTGCAGTTTGGGAATTATGTCTTTTCACTTATGATTTTTCACTTATGACTTTTGCCTTGTGCCTAATGACTTTGTAATTATAGCTTTTTATTTATGACTTTTATCTTGTGACTTTTAACTGATAACTTTTGTATTTTGCTGTTACTCTTTGCCTTGGTACAAACCTTACTTTTTACTTTTACTTTTTAGGTTAAGGCTAAAAAAATTAAGCCATAAAGTTTGGTTCATTTAGCCACTAGCCTTATAAGTGTTTAGTGTTTGCTTTAGTATTACTCATATGTTTATGTCATAATTGATCTGTGTCACGTGAACATTCAACATCAACTGTTTATGTGAAATAAAATGTTAAGAAGTTTTATTTTCGCGGCATGTGATTGGCCAAAAAAACTAGAGCAAACACTTTTTGGAATAAATTCGTTTAAACTGATAACAAACACCAAATATTTTTAAATCTTCTACAGAGCTTTTTGCACACAAAAAATGAATAATATATAAAACATAATAAAATGTAAAAAGACGTTTTTCGACTTCAGTTTTTGATTCCACTGTCTGGGCAATCTTCCGAATGCCCCCACCTCGTCCTGATGAAATTTGTCTACATTCACTTTGACGATAATGTTTTCCTCCGATATGCAGTTTGTACAAAGTATGACGACCGCTACCTTTCTGTTTTCCCTTTCCCTGATTTCTGATTTCATTTTGGCGGTCTGGCTTGTAAGCGCCAATATATGACCCCGCATATATAAAACACTTTAAAATACGCCAAAATTTGACACCGCCAATATACAGCGCTATACAGTACGCAAATCAGGAAAACCCGCATTCAGAAGACAAAGCCTCCCCACATTTTAAGCCAAAATAAAAAGAGGAAGAGAGAGCATGGTTTATAAAATGACCAATTTCAAAACAAACACCACGAACAATTATCAAAAACGAGAACTTTATAGGTTATCGTCTTTGAACGGTCAGTGGCTAAATTTGCCACTATGGGGTTTAAACCAGGTTCTAGGGTGCACCAACCTGACACTAGCCCCAGCAGGTTCTCATATCAACAAACAAGTACAAGTTGTCTTGTTGAAATAACTCCAA
Organism: Corbicula japonica; assembly: GCA_038501625.1. Classification (NCBI taxonomy): domain Eukaryota; kingdom Metazoa; phylum Mollusca; class Bivalvia; order Venerida; family Cyrenidae; genus Corbicula; species Corbicula japonica. The sequence continues at coordinate 1,063,598 of JAZAYU010000171.1, forward strand.
CCCACCCATCAGCTAACAAATATTTTATGCAAAAGCACACATACATATAAATCATAAGAAGATAATAGCATTGCAAAGCCAAAGGGGTGGGTAATCAATGATCTTACCTTGACCAGAGCCTCTGGAGTCAAATCAGCAAGAAGACGATGGCAGGGATAAAAGAAACAAATCGAGCTTCTAGGTTCTTTTAAGAAAAGATGTCCCCATAAACAATCATAAACTCTTACAAGTCTGTTTTATTAGAGTCAACGAGTAAGTCATTCGCAACAAATAGCAAACAAACTTTATTATGTATTATGGAATTAAAAGAGAAAAATTATATAAATGATTGTTGATGCAAAAATATTTATTGATCATTGTGATTAATGCTGACTTTATTTTACGCTTTTTGCAGTTTGGGAATTATGTCTTTTCACTTATGATTTTTCACTTATGACTTTTGCCTTGTGCCTAATGACTTTGTAATTATAGCTTTTTATTTATGACTTTTATCTTGTGACTTTTAACTGATAACTTTTGTATTTTGCTGTTACTCTTTGCCTTGGTACAAACCTTACTTTTTACTTTTACTTTTTAGGTTAAGGCTAAAAAAATTAAGCCATAAAGTTTGGTTCATTTAGCCACTAGCCTTATAAGTGTTTAGTGTTTGCTTTAGTATTACTCATATGTTTATGTCATAATTGATCTGTGTCACGTGAACATTCAACATCAACTGTTTATGTGAAATAAAATGTTAAGAAGTTTTATTTTCGCGGCATGTGATTGGCCAAAAAAACTAGAGCAAACACTTTTTGGAATAAATTCGTTTAAACTGATAACAAACACCAAATATTTTTAAATCTTCTACAGAGCTTTTTGCATAAGAAATTTGTATCCCAAGAAACAATGTTACTATAAAATGAATAATATATAAAACATAATAAAATGTAAAAAGACGTTTTTCGACTTCAGTTTTTGATTCCACTGTCTGGGCAATCTTCCGAATGCCCCCACCTCGTCCTGATGAAATTTGTCTACATTCACTTTGACGATAATGTTTTCCTCCGATATGCAGTTTGTACAAAGTATGACGACCGCTACCTTTCTGTTTTCCCTTTCCCTGATTTCTGATTTCATTTTGGCGGTCTGGCTTGTAAGCGCCAATATATGACCCCGCCAATATAAAACACTTTAAAATACGCCAAAATTTGACACCGCCAATATACAGCGCTATACAGTACGCAAATCAGGAAAACCCGCATTCAGAAGACAAAGCCTCCCCACATTTTAAGCCAAAATAAAAAGAGGAAGAGAGAGCATGGTTTATAAAATGACCAATTTCAAAACAAACACCACGAACAATTATCAAAAACGAGAACTTTATAGGTTATCGTCTTTGAACGGTCAGTGGCTAAATTTACCACTATGGGGTTTAAACCAGGTTCTAGGGTGCACCAACCTGACACTAGCCCCAGCAGGTTCTCATATCAACAAACAAGTACAAGTTGTCTTGTTGAAATAACTCCAACCCACCCATCAGCTAACAAATATTTTATGCAAAAGCACACATACATATAAATCATAAGAAGATAATAGCATTGCAAAGCCAAAGGGGTGGGTAATCAATGATCTTACCTTGACCAGAGCCTCTGGAGTCAAATCAGCAAGAAGACGATGACAGGGATAAAAGAAACAAATCGAGCTTCTAGGTTCTTTTAAGAAAAGATGTCCCCATAAACATTCATAAACTCTTACAAGTCTGTTTTATTAGAGTCAACGAGTAAGTCATTCGCAACAAATAGCAAACAAACTTTATTATGTATTATGGAATTAAAAGAGAAAATTTATATAAATGATTGTTGATGCAAAAATATTTATTGATCATTGTGATTAATGCTGACTTTATTTTACGCTTTTTGCAGTTTGGGAATTATGTCTTTTCACTTATGATTTTTCACTTATGACTTTTGCCTTGTGCCTAATGACTTTGTAATTATAGCTTTTTATTTATGACTTTTATCTTGTGACTTTTAACTGATAACTTTTGTATTTTGCTGTTACTCTTTGCCTTGGTACAAACCTTACTTTTTACTTTTACTTTTTAGGTTAAGGCTAAAAAAATTAAGCCATAAAGTTTGGTTCATTTAGCCACTAGCCTTATAAGTGTTTAGTGTTTGCTTTAGTATTACTCATATGTTTATGTCATAATTGATCTGTGTCACGTGAACATTCAACATCAACTGTTTATGTGAAATAAAATGTTAAGAAGTTTTATTTTCGCGGCATGTGATTGGCCAAAAAAACTAGAGCAAACACTTTTTGGAATAAATTCGTTTAAACTGATATCAAACACCAAATATTTTTAAATCTTCTACAGAGCTTTTTGCATAAGAAATTTGTATCCTAAGAAACAATGTTACTATAAAATGAATAATATATAAAACATAATAAAATGTAAAAAGACGTTTTTCGACTTCAGTTTTTGATTCCACTGTCTGGGCAATCTTCCGAATGCCCCCACCTCGTCCTGATGAAATTTGTCTACATTCACTTTGACGATAATGTTTTCCTCCGATATGCAGTTTGTACAAAGTATGACGACCGCTACCTTTCTGTTTTCCCTTTCCCTGATTTCTGATTTCATTTTGGCGGTCTGGCTTGTAAGCGCCAATATATGACCCCGCCAATATAAAACACTTTAAAATACGCCAAAATTTGACACCGCCAATATAAAGCGCTATACAGTACGCAAATCAGGAAAACCCGCATTCAGAAGACAAAGCCTCCCCACATTTTAAGCCAAAATAAAAAGAGGAAGAGAAGAGCATGGTTTATAAAATGACCAATTTCAAAACAAACACCACGAACAATTATCAAAAACGAGAACTTTTATAGGTTATCGTCTTTGAACGGTCAGTGGCTAAATTTGCCACTATGGGGTTTAAACCAGGTTCTAGGGTGCACCAACCTGACACTAGCCCCAGCAGGTTCTCATATCAACAAACAAGTACAAGTTGTCTTGTTGAAATAACTCCAACCCACCCATCAGCTAACAAATATTTTATGCAAAAGCACACATACATATAAATCATCACCTCGTCCTGATGAAATTTGTCTACATTCACTTTGACGATAATGTTTTCCTCCGATATGCAGTTTGTACCTAGTATGACGACCGCTACCTTTCTGTTTTCCCTTTCCCTGATTTCTGCATCCTAAATTAGATAAAAAGTAGTAGTAGTAGTAGTAGTAGTAGTAGTAGTAGTAGTAGTAGTAGTAGTAGTAGACGTAGTAGTAGTAGTATTAGTTGCTGTTGTTGTAGAAGAAGAGGTAGTAGTAGTAGTTGTTGTTGCAGTAGTAGTAGTAGTAGTAGTTGTTGTTGTTGTTGTAGTAGTAGTAGTAGTAGTAGTAGTAGTAGGGTAGCAGAAGTAGTAGTACTAGAAAAGATATTGCATGTTAAATAAAAGTACTAGTAGTAGTAGTAGTAGAAGTAGTAGTAGTAGTAGTAGTAGTAGTAGTAGTAGTAGTAGTAGTAGTAGTAGTAGTAGTAGTAGTAGTAGTAGGGTAGCAGAAGTAGTAGTACTAGAAAAGATATTGCATGTTAAATTATACTTATCACTTAGCCTTCTTTGAACAGTAGGAGTAGACCTTTTGAGGTACACTGTGTATTGTACTTATTATGAATGGCTATTATTATTATGGTCATTATTATAAGAATGGACAAAAAAACATTAGTTTATTATAATTAGATTATGTCATAACATTTCATATGTAACTAGTTTAAGTGTTGTTTTTTTCTTTTTCTAACACCATTATACATGTTCTATGCGCTGTCAAGAAAAGCTGAAAATTTTGAAATTGACTCGTTTACATTTTTAATGACAAATGCAATTTTGTACCTTGTGTTTCTCTCCACGTGTCAAGACAACATAAATTTAGTATATACCATCTCTTCTTTCAAATGAAACTGCAACAAACAAACAACAATGTTGGTCTAATTGGTTTTAAAATTTCGACCCCATATAAAAAAAATAAAGCTTTTGATTGATACGGTGTATGTCAATTTAAGGTCACGAATGTAGCAATGATTCCATGTTCTAGAAAATGAAAAAATGGATACCTAATAAAAAAAAAACAACTCAATGCAAGCAAATTATGTTCTTTTCTAAATTAAATAAAAAGGCCTAAATAAATAATATACTGTTCTTGAATATGAACCTACATGTTCTGTTTTTATTTGACTTAAAATAAGTCTCTTGTATTACACGAAAAATCGTGGGTAAATGAACTTACATCGTCTGAACGTCGTCAGAATCCGCCATTTTCCTGGGAAAGGATGAGGCAAGCACGTGGGACAATTACGGAATCCATCAGTAATAAACCAAAAGTCAAAAGTCATAAATCAAAATTCATAAGAAAAAGGTAAAATAAATCCATAAGTCGAAAATCAAAAGTGGCCCTCCAGGGCTTTCAAACTGATCTAGCGTTTCTTTTTTCACGGTTTTACAAAACCTTAAGGTCAGAGACTACAAATCATTTCCTAAAGACTTTCATTGTATAATCGCAACAATTCGTGGATTCCTTTCAAAGATGTTTTGAAAGAGAAGAAAATTATCATACATGCAATTTTAGACGAAACTGGCTATTTAAATTCAAATCATTAAGCGGCTTGTGACCCTAAACACCTTAAGTCGTCTATTCAAATCAGTTGATTCCCCGAAATCGTGGAGTTTCCCTAAGAAACTGTCAGAATTTCCGAGGATCGGTTATATTAAAATCCATCAAGAAATCCAAGCGTACAAACTCATTTAATTCAAGGGATTTAACATTAAATTGGTAGATTTCGGGACCATAAATGAAAATAATATGCATAAAGTAAACGTACAAAGAATATAATAAGCTTTCTTATAATAATCATTAAATCACAGAACAATAGGCACGAAGTGTTAGATTTCAAATATAAGCGCCACAAAATGTCTGCTAACAGTTTACTATAAAAACATTTAAGTTCAATTTACTGCCAACGGTGTAATTATTCAAATATTATTTGTAAACATGTATGCCTAATATGTGCTTTTGTCACTATTGAGATGAGTTTAGGCTGGTTTGTATCGTGTTTTCTTTTAAATAACAATCCAGTTAGTTGATTTCTGGTTTTCTCCAAACGTTCAAGGTAGTTTCCTTATCAATAAAAATGTCAATATCAATATAAAAGCTTATAATAATAACAAAAAGTCACACAATTACACAGAACACAATGGTTATGTCAGACTGCGACTCTTTTCGTTAAATTCGAATTTGATGTATGAAAGTGTATCGATAATTAACAGAAATACTGGGCTAGTCCTCAATACTTCCAGGAAACCTCTCCCGCTTAATTGTCGGACCAGACACCTACAGGATGTTATTACAGGCAAACAAGTTGTCGGACCAGACACCTACAGGATGTTATTACAGGCAAACAAGTTGTGTTTTTTTTTATCCGGGAAAATAAACATTGATAAAAATTCTTCAACTTTCAACAAGTTGCTCGTTACAAATGTAAAAACTTATGGACTTTAATATATTTCTTATTGCAACCACAAAAGGGTAGTATTATAGACAACAAGAGAGTCCATAGGACCCTGGGTCGCTCACCTGTCAACAACTGCTCAATGGTTGCAAGAGGTGTGTGCAAGTTTGGTGAAATCAAGTAAAAAAATTTAAAAAAAATTAGATGCTATTGTAAAGAAAATGTAACTAGATGATGCTCTATACCAAATATCTAAGCTCTAGGCCTTACGGTTTCAGAGAAGAAGATTTTTAAAGATTAACTATATAACACTATGTAATAAAACTAGTGACCCCTGGGGCGGAGCCATTTTTGACCCCAGGAGAATAATTTGAACAACATTTGTAGAGGACCACTACATGATGACACATACCAAATACCAAGGTTCTAGGCCTTGTGGTTTTAGAGAAGAAGTTTTTTTTTCAAGTTTTCCCTATATAAGGCTATGTCTTCTTCTTCTTCTTGCCGTTCGCTCTACACGACCACTCCAGCATCCGCGATGAAAGTTGTGGTCCTCCGTAGGTCGTCAACATCTCCATACAGTTTCTGCTGGATTGCTGCACCTTGTGGCCACGTTGCTTCTCGCTCTTGGTCATATCGTTTACATCGTTGGAGGATGTGCTCTGCAGTCTGGTCCTCTTCTCCGCATGGACATGTTGGGGATGGCACCAATTTATACTTCCTACACATGTGTGCATTCAGTCTGTTATGCCCTGAGCGTAACCTCACCATCATCACCTGCTCTGATCTGTTTAACATGTGGTAGGCATCTGCTTCCTGTCTGGTCTTTGTGAGAGCCTTAATGATGGTGGCTTTCTCCTTGTATGTCACCTGGTTATCTGGTTGCTCTAACTGGGCTCCTAACCTAGCCAGCTTGTCAGCCTCCTCATTTCCGGGCACTCCACAGTGAGATGGTATCCACTGAAGGGCAACATTGCGGGAAGACCCAAGCTTGTTCACGGCTTGTGCTAGTTCAGGAACATTGTTGCTTTGCAGAGCCTCCAGAACTGATCTTGCGTCTGTGAGGAAGACTACAGAGGTTACCTCTTCTGCTGAGTCTTCAATCAGAGAGACTGCCTTCATGAGCGCTTCAGTCTCTGCTCTGTAGTTGCTACAGTGCTTCCCAGTGGCAATGTAATGGGCCGATTTCTGGCCTGACGGGAATGTTATATGAATACCAGCGCCTCCATCCTTAATAGCTCTAGTGGCTGACCCATCTGTATATACATCGGTCCATCTGTCTAAAGGATAGTCTGCGTAGATAGTCGCAAGTGTCAGACTTCTACGGATGGTCTCATTTTCTTGTTTGCCCATGTCAAGTCCAGGAATAGCAAGTGCCACTTTCACTGCAGACTTCAGCTTCTTTGCTTCATGTACAAAGCTGGAGCGCTTAAGGCGGTTCTTGGTGAATCCCTCAAGCCTGTTCCTCATGGGGTGATCTGGGAGCGACTTGTACTTGTTTGCCTGGAGAAGGACTTTGGTTTGTCTTCTTTCATGAAGTGGTTGGATTCCAGTCAGTTTCTCCATGAAGGCAATTGGTGTAGACTTGGTGGCCCCTGTGATAATGCGCAATGCCTGATTTTGTACTTTGTCTAAGGCTTGCTGGTTCGTCTTGGCTGTTGTGGACCATGTGGCTGAGCTATATTCCATTGTGGGTCGTACTGTGCCCTGATAGATGGTCTTCAATATTTGCTCATTCGCACCCCAGGTTGTTCCAGCAAGTTTGCGCATCATGGCTAGTTTTCTTCGTGCCGTCCCTTCTACACGGTTGATGTGTGGTTTCCAAGTCTGGCGCTTATCAAACGTGACCCCAAGGTATGTGGCTTCGTCTTCCTCCTGCAGTAGTGTTCCAGCCAGCATAACCTTCCCAGCTTTCTGTTTTGTTGACAAGGTGAATAGTGTGGTAGACGACTTCTCCTTGTTGATCGTAACGCACCAGTCTTCGGCCCATGCTGCAAGTGTGTCCATAGCTCCTTGCATTTTGTACGTGGCTGTAGAGGCGTGTTCTTCTTTGCACCATAGCACCAGGTCATCAGCATAGAGAGCAGCATAAACTCCCTTTGGCAGTTCAGACACCAGGTCATTGATGAAGACCAGGAAGTGTCGGGGACAGGACTCCACCTTGTGGGACACCATGGCGTAGCAGAAACTTCCTACTGTTGGCTTGGCTCAGGCTGACTCTGGCTCTTCTGTTGAATAGATAAGAGTTGATCCATTGCAGCATGGCCCCACCAACTCCATTCCTCATGAGCTTCACTCGTAGCCCTTCTGTCCAGACTTTGTCGAATGCTCTCTGTAGGTCGATCCATGCTGTAAGGACCACCTTGTTTTCTTGAAAGGCATCTTCGACTTCCTGTGCTAGGTATGTAGTCTGGTCTTCTGTGGAACGAAATTGTCGGAAACCAGCCTGTTCAGATGCCAGCAGGTCGTTGGTCTCCAGGTACCACTTCAGGCGTGCATTTACAATCCTCTCCATTGTCTTTACTACACAGCTGGTGAGGCTGATCGGACGGTAGCTGGCTGCCTTCTTTGGGTCTTTCCCTTCCTTGAGTATAGGGATCATTGTCGCCTCTCTCCAGATCTGAGGTAGCTGCCCTTGTTTTCAGCTGTAGTTGTAAATGTCCAGGAGTTTGCACATTGCTGCATTGCCCAAGTGTGACAGCATCTCGTTGGTGATACCGTCTGGACCTGGAGATGTTTTGGTCTTCAGCTGTCTGAGAGCTGTCTGTAGCTCGTGTAGTGTCAGGCGCGAGTCCATACACTCTGACGTACCCTTAGCTGTTTTCCTGTCCCTTTGCTCTCTTCTGGCTTCTCTCTGTCGTTCTCTGTTGATGGGGATGTCACTGACATCTCTGTAGTTATCTGCAAAGACATTTGCCGCTTGTTTGCCCATTAACAGCTCTCCTTCCTCTTCCAGGGTGATTGGGCCTCTCGCTTTGTCTTGGTCGTCGTTCAGTTGTTTTGTTAACCTCCACAACTTATGGCCATCTCTCTCGAGGTTAAGTGAAGCTGTCTTGTTTCTCCAGCTCTTTCTTTTGGGCCTCTAGCTTATGCCTGAGGAATTTGGCCTTGGCATGCTGTAGGTTGAGGTTTGCCTCCTGTGAGGTATTGTTTTCGGCTTCTAGTCTGGCTTCGGACAACTTGGTTTGCAGCTCCTCTAACTGCTCACTCCAGTATGGCTTGTAGTCTTTCCTCGCACCTCTAGGGATGGACTGCTGTGCTGACTTGAGGATACATTGATTGAAGTCTCTGACTATGTTGTTTATGTCTCTGCCTTCAACTCTGATGTCTTTGCAGAGTTCATCACTCACAGACTGGAAAAGGGACCAATCGGCCTTCTTGTAGTTCCATCTGGGTAGGCTAGATGACGTAGAGACAGTGTGGTCCAATATGAGGTGGACTGGGCGATGATCACTGCCTCCGAGCTGTTCAGAGACTTCCCTCTGGACATGTCCATGTACACTCACCGGGATTTCTAATTACACACTTTTTATAGACGAAAATAACTATCAAAATATTTGACTTTTTCTAAAATCTGAAAAAAGTAATTGGATTAAGTTTTAACAGCGAATTATTATAGCACTGACATTCTTAAACTAATTGCACAATAAAATAGTTCTGTGAAAGCATTTGTAGCGTAAATGACCGTCGCCGAATATGACGTCACGTGCATCGCGTTACGTCATTTTCGTACACTCAACATGGTATTCAATCATCGTAATATCAACGTTATGCCGTAGTTATTCTAATTAAAACAATTTAAGGGCAGTAAAATGAAGGTAAAGAATTGTAACTTACCTGTCTTACTGACGTGCCAGCTTGGAGCATTCCAACGGCACGCGCTCTCTCTACCAAAGTCATACGCGCCATTTTTTGTGAGTTTTTATACCGGCCTTTTTATCTCTGGCTAGAATTCTAATGATTTTGGCTAAATTCAAACTTGCCTAACATTTTGTACATGTGTGCACGAGGAAAATGCTGATTTCAAATTTTCGTCTCGCATGAATGAATCGAATGGGGATTTTCGTGTTACGTGCTACGATTAGACATCAACTCCAGGTACAACTCCCGTTATAACCAATTACCATAAACACCATGTTTTGATAGTTATTTTCGTCTATAAAAAGTGTGTAATTAGAAATGCCGGTGAGTGTATGTCGTCAGTACAGAAGGCAAGGTCAGGCGTTGATGTTGTGTGCCATCTTCTGGAGTAAAAAGTTGGGGGATCCTCCGGCTGATTGATGAGGTTCAGCCTGTTGTCATCCTGCCAGGTTTCCACTTCCTCTCCACGGCTGTCCAAGTGGTCAAATCCCCAGCTTTGTGAGTGACTATTGAAGTCTCCAACAACCATGAAGTTTGTTGCCTCTGTTGGAATATGGTCTAGGGATAGAGCTTTGTCGTTTGGAGAGTACATGTTCACAAGAGTCAGTTCGAAGTCATTCTTTCTGAGGCTCAGTACTTGGAATTCCGAGTCATCCATATGCGTTTTAGTCTGGATAGCATTGATGTTGTTCCTGACTAATGTCATGATGCCTCCTTTCTTTCTACCAGCCCTGTCGCTTCGGAAGCACTGGTATCCTCTGACCTTAAAGGATTTCGCTGGTTGCAGGTGTGTTTCCTGAATGCAACAGACATTAATGTCATTCTCATGAAGGAAGTGCTGTAGTTCAGTCTTTTTGTTGAAGACTCCTTCTGCGTTCCAATGCATCACTTTGAAGTGTTGCTGTTGGACTTTTCTCCTCCTTGGCTTGTTGTAGCCCTTTGTTCTCCTCTTGGTATAATAGAAGGAGTGACCCCCAGTAGCTTTGGGTGGACTCTGTCGAGACTCAGAGCCCGGCACTGTATCTCCCTGGAGGGATTCCAAAGATCCAGCACCACATCGATGAATACCATATGATCGCGTAGTCATAACGTAGTTACGTGATGCCATGGTTTGTTAGAGAGTGCCAATGGCCCAGCATCTCCGATTTTAACTCTCTAGGTTGATTAGGGTTACCTCTCCCAAAGCCTTTGTCGACCCAACGACTGACCACAAGGCAGTGGTGTTTTTTGGAAGGGTTGTCTCCCTTGGTTTGGAATAAGAGTTCTCCTTCTCCTAGACAGACTGCCTTCCCTGGCTAACGAGCTCCATCTACCCGAAGCAGTGGTTATGGCGCCACAGGTCCGCCTTCGCCCCTTCTCCTGTTAGTAGTAGCAGGTCCGCCGGGCTAGTTACAAGCCACGCGTGCAGGCCAGGAGCTGGACTTGGTAGTCAGAGGCTATATTTTACGCAAGCCATTGGGAGCACTTTTAAGCAATTGGAGCTTATCCAACATTGCCACCCCCGGCGATGACAACCCTTGGAACCCATATAAGTCTATGTAAAACAAGTGACCCCTGGGGCGGGGCCATTTTTGACCCCAGGGGGGATAGTTTGAACAATTTTGGTAAAGGACCACTAGATAATGCTGTATTTCAAATATTAAGGCTCTAGGCCTTGTGGTTTTAAAGAAGAGGATTTTCATGTTTTTCCTATATAACTATATGTAAACCAAGAAGACGCGTGGCCAATATTGGCCCAGGGGACATAATTTGAACAAATTTAGTAGACATCTATTTGACAATGCTACTTACCAAATATCTAAGCTGTACATATTGTGGTTTGTGAGAAGAAGATTTTTAAAGATTTCCTATATAAGTCTATGTAAAATGAAGTGACCCCTGGGGCGGGGCCAATTTTGACCCCAGGGAAATAATTTGAACAATCTTTGTAGAGTTCCACTAGAGGGTGCTAAATGCCAAATATCTAAGCTCTAGGCTCTGGTTTCAGAGAAGAAGATTTTTTAAGTTTTTCCTTTAGGTTGCCATGGCAACCAGAGTTCTGCATGGAATTGATTTCTTTGAACAAATTTGGAAGAGCTTCATGCAAGAAACATCTGTGGCAAGTTTCATCAACTTTGGCCCAGGGGTTTAAGAGGAGATGTCGTTTAAAGTAAAAGTTTACGGACGGACGGACGACGGACGGACGGACGGACGCCGGACAAATTGCGATCACGAAAGAAACATATTAAAAATACTTTATCTATTAGTTGTCATGTTTCATTTATTTAATAAGAACATAGGAAATTAATGATTACCTCGCATAAGTGAATGTTAAGTCGCATGAGGGCAAAATTGAATATAACTTGAAGCAGATTTTAGACAGGATTTATACAGAACGCATACAATTAACAGAAATAAATAATATATTTATATAAACAACATTTATTTTGTTTTATTATCCAAAAAGCTAAGAGGTCCCGTGTAATGTAAATGCTGAATTTCATGGCAACGGCGGCCATTTTTGACGAAACCGGAAGGTTTTTGTGAGATGCCTCTATATGCAAATTAGTTGGTTTTAGTCCAAATATCATTATTGAAAAGTTTAATGCTTTTATTCAATAGATGAAAAGGAACTGAAAGCCATCGAACACGAAAAATGAAAGTATTGCAATCTCGGTTTGACTGAGTCAGTTCGTGGGCAGTAATCGAAATGCAACTCAATGTTAACACCAATAAACTGTACAAATTGGATCTATCTCAAACGAGGATATGCATATGGCGATAAACATGAAAACTTTAATGCGGTATTTTTCAGATACATATCATAACATCAGCGGCTTATTGCCCCCAGATAAATGAATGGGTTTGCCCTAAACGAGAAAACAATGAGAGGAAATAAACAGAATAGAATTTTGAAATTGAATCTGATAATATAAATTCTGCATATCACAGGCAAGGTCAAATGCAAAATTTTAAAACAGGAAGTATATCCTTGGGGTGATTGAACAATATCCAAATCTAAATTGGCTGGGATATTGAAACCACCCACTTTTAAACTGGCAGAAATATTAAAACAAAAGTAATTTTAGAAGTACTAATAACATCAGTACGTTTCGTGCTCAACGACCTTCAAAGAATGTAACTGAAAACACCACTGATTGAATGTAGGGGGAGACTTGACAGACTTTACAGCCGTCACACGGCACAAAGAACTTTACTGTGATATTAAAACAGATGAAAGGGGAACTTTGAAAGAATCCGAATAAGGTGAAGTATTGCTGTCTTAATGCCGATGTATCTACATCTTTGATGCGTCTTTCATTTCTGGATAAAACAGTGAATATCAATGAAAGATTCTAGGAAAGTTCGACTGAATCTGATCGGATATAACAAAACGCTGAATTAGACATCACTTAATCATAACAAAGACTGCGTAGATGGTGATCCACATTTCTAGGCAATTGACCTCCTCAATAACAATAACCTATTCACATATCATAACAATGTAAATCCTCCGCTGGAATTGCTGTGATCTTGTCCATTATTTTTGCCTACATATAATAATGCTTGGATGAAACGTCAGCCACAGATATCTCCGATATTTCCGGTGTGGGAGTATATCGTAGCTGAATAACTATTCATCCGCGTTGTCAGAACAAATATTTATAAAAATGACTTTAGCCAGGTGACCAATTCAAGCAAAAAATCAACTTAACTAAGAAACTTCAACATCCCTTACTTATATTGACGAAACTATAAGATTTTATATCGTGATGAATCCGTAGGTAGAAAAAATTGAATTCAGGATAGCCTAGACGATGACATCCATTTTAATATATCGGTTCGACCGTATAACATCCCCAGCACAAGATAAAACGTTAAAAACACATTTTCTATTCAAGTTATGAGTACATTCAGCAAAAACCGAATGTTGGCATGCCGCCAAGAAAGTTTACACGAAAGACGTAATAGATTGATGGGTTTTCTTTTTCAAACAACACTTCAGTATCCTATAGTCTTTAAGTTGTCGTAGATCTAGCACCATGAGTTAAAACGAATTTTTCAAAATATGTAGAACGAAGACCGGATATTTTTAAGACACGCATTTAAATATCATTAAAATATTAAATATAATAAGACAAAAACACCATTACCCTTCAATGTTTTTCATTTACCTGGTTCTCGGTGATATAATCGATCTTATACATCATTTTCAAACGCATCATATTTTTATTACTTTTTAAGGAGGTCTTCCAGATCACTCCTGTGTATCGCCTGATTTTTTGTTTTGACATTAGTTTTTTCTTCTTTTCTTCATTGATACGCATTTTCTCACGCTTCCTTCCTGTGTCCAAAGGTCAAAAGTTACACATTTCCCTCGCTTCCTCCCTGTGTCCAAAGGTCAAAAGTAACACATTTCCCACGCTTCCTCCTTGTGTCCAAAGGTCAAAAGTTACACATTTCTCACGCTTTCTCCCTGTGTCCAAAGGTCAAAAGTTACACATTTCCCACGCTTCCTCACTGTGTCCAAAGGTCAAAAGTTACACTTTTCCCACGCTTCCTCCCTGTGTCCAAAAGTCAAAAGTTACACATTTCCCGCGCTTCCTCCCTGTGTCCAAAGGTCAAAAGTTACACTTTTCCCACGCTTCCTCCCTGTGTCCAAAGGTCAAAAGTTACACATTTCCCACGCTTCCTCACTGTGTCCAAAGGTCAAAAGTTACACATTTCCCACGCTTCCTCACTGTGTCCAAAGGTCAAAAGTTACACTTTTCCCACGCTTCCTCTCTGTGTCCAAAGGTCAAAAGTTACACATTTCTGACGCTTCCTCCCTGTGTCCAAAGGTCAAAAGTTACACATTCCCCACGCTTCCTCCCTGTGTCCAAAGGTCAAAAGTTACACATTACCCACGCTTCCTTCCTGTGACCAAAGGTTAAAAAGTTACACTTTTCCCTTGCTTCCTTCCTGTGTCCAATGGTCAAAAAATACACATTTCCCACGCTTCCTCCCTTTGTCCAAAGGTCAAAAGTTACACATTAGTCACGTTTCCTTCCTGTGTCCAAAGGTCAAAAGTTACACATTTCCCACGCTTCCTCCCTGTGTCCGAAGGTCAAAAGTTAAACATTTCCCACGCTTCCTCCCTGTGTCCAAAGGTCAAAAGTTACACATTTCTCACGCTTCCTCCCAGTGTCCAAAGGTCAAAAGTTACAGATTTCCCACGCTTCCTCCCTGTGTCCAAAGGTCAAATGTTACACATTTCCCACGCTTCCTCCCTTTTTCCAAAGGTCAAATGTTACACATTTCCCACGCTTCCTCCCTTTTTCCAAAGGTCAAATGTTACACATTTCCCACGCTTCCTCCCTTTGTCCAAAGGTCAAAAGTTACACATTTCTCACGCTTCCTGCCTGTGTCCAAATGTCAAAAGTTACACATTTCTCACGCTTTTCCTGTGTCCAAATGTCAAAAGTTACACCTTACTCACGCTTCCTCCATGTGTCAAAAATGTAAAAGGTCATTTATTTGTTTGACTTTTGACATTTGGACGCATGGAGGATGCCTGAGAAAATGAAGAAAAAGAAGTAAAAATTAATGTACACACATTTAGGTGTATCGCCTGGACGTTTGTTGAAAAATATCTTCCGGTCACTAAAAGCAGTATAAATAAGGAAAATAGCTAAAACAATTTAGTAATATATTTTATATATTCAGAGATAATCATTTCTATAATTATTTTACAATATAGTGTTTAGCACAATGAAACATTTTAATTAGGTCAGTCTGTTTTTAGATCCCTCAATTCAACATCATCTGTCAACTTCGCTCGCCAAGTTAAATTGAGAGCTTAAATGAATGCGGGCAGATAAATCATGTTAAGCTTCTTTCAAAATAATCTTTTACCAGTACATTCTGCTTAATTTTGACATTTGTTTGCTGGATACAGTCATCATAAAATTACATGTTTATAGTGCGTGAATTGTATTTAAGGACTGAATAGAAAGTTGATGGTGTTTTTCATACCAATATGTATACATATGGAATATTATAACAGTATCGTTCTGTAGGTTCGTATTTTTTTAGTTGGGTATGTAAACAATATCATGCGAGACCGAAGGTCGAGCGTAATGTGGTTTACATACGCAACGAGAAATAATGCGAACCTACAGACTGCATACTGTTATAATGGTCCTTTTATTATATACCCTTCTCGCTCAAAACAAATTTAAATAAACTAAACAACAAAATTTTAGTCAACGGCGTGGTTTACAAAATAGTCGAATAAAAAATAGTAACGCGATAGTAAATTTACGAATGGCGTAGAAAATCTATAATTGGCGTAATAATAGCCTAGCGGTTGTAAAACTGCGACGGAAATTTCCTATTTTGGAGTTCGTTATGTGCCGGAAAATTACGACGTTGTATATGACGTCACATCGAACACGGGAAGCTGCAAAACAAAGAATTGTAAAAGGACATTGTCCAATACGGAACTACTAATCTGACGAGTTGTATCAATTTTGCGGATTTACGCTGCACTATGCTAAAATCATTTATGGGTATATAATAAAATCAAATATCGATTCAATTCTGATATTTACACAAATAAATACTCCCATTTTTATCGAAATTGTCAGAAGAATTTGTGATATGTGGTCCTAGTAATTATAATTCGTGAGATAATAAAAAGAGACAATCATGCTGGTTGTTGTACTGTTCAAACTTCAAGTTTATTTTCAAATCAAAATCAATATTAGACAATATCATAGACACTGTTCTGAATATTATGTTGGATAAAATAGACCATAGCATACAAGATAAACAATTTAAGAGGTAATAACATTTGTATCCATCGCAATACTGGGAATAAAATAAGCCTGTGGCAAAGCTATGAATAAATCCAACTGAAATATGTTGTTGAGAATACTGAAATGAAAAGTCAACTTTCAGAAATCAAGAAAGATTCCCATCATATTATTATCACTTTAGCAAAATTAACATGTTCAAATGTTATCATTAAATCCAACTACAATATATCGATTATCAACAACTTCTCGGTAAGATCATTGAGTACCCGCCCCTATTGCTTTTCGATGCTATTAGCTTCTTATGTTTTATATGTTTGTGTGCTGTTGCATGCAACATTGTTGTGCTGTTGGGTGGGTGAAGTTATTTCACCAAGACAACATGTATTGATTTGTGATAACAGAACCTGTTTGGGCAAGTGTTAGGTTGGTGAACCCTAGAACCTGATTTAAACCCCCGTGGAAATTTGTTTTGCCACTGACCGTTCCATGGCGGTAACCCCAAGGGTTTTCTTTTTCGTTAATTGTTTGTGACCTCTTATTTGGATTTGACATAATTATATAATTATAACAAACATTCTCACTTTTCCTCTCTTCTTTTTTGCTGGCTGGGGAGGCTGTGTTTTGTGAGTGTGGGGATTCCTGATTATACAAAAATCTTTATTTCGGGAAAATGCTACATATATACTTACCAGTGTTCGATATTTTATAATTTGTAGATGATATGCCAACCATAAATCACTGAATTGCAGTCTGTGGTTTTGCTAAAGAAAGTTGACGATTGAATTATTCTGGATTTGCTATGTACGCGCAAACATTGACTCAAAATTTAAGAACGGATGGTTAGAAGGCTCGATTCTATGAAGTTGTTTATCGCTCCAGATAATAACTTCCTTCTACAATTGCGACACTGACATATGCATTAAGTAATCTGTTTGCATCAGACGTATGCTTTTAAATAGTTACCTAATACTTTACAAAAACGAAATTCTACCACAATGTCATTATGTTCGCTAGAAGAAGTAGTTGGGGCTTTGACAGTTTGTCGTATTTAATTATACTGAACATATAGAAAAAGATACACTCAAGGAGAAACAAGTCAAGGTGGACATTATTTGCAATATTTTGTGAAACAATGAATATTCAAAGTTTACTCTGCATTTATTTATCCCTCGAGTGTATTTGAACTAGTTGCTAATGTTTAGACACATACTGTAATCAAATCTGTGAATATGCATGCACTTTATAAAAAAAAAAAGGCTTTAAGTAAAGTTATCTCAATAATGCCAAAAGGCAGTGTCAGATTTAACAACAAAACTTGAATGAACTGTAGATATTGTATATCAATGAAAAAACTGGGCCCAAGATTATAAAACTTAAATTGGAGACCAGTCTCAAATCTCAAACATGATATTGGAGTCGTCATTTCAGCCAATCCGATGCTTGAGATTTGAGACTGGTCCCCAGATTTAGTTTTATGATCTTGAACACTGAAGTTTTATCGACTCTTTAAGTAGATTTGACAAAAAAGTAAACAATAAAAATATGTTATACATGGAATCAAATCTGTGAATATGCATGCACTTTATGAAAAAGCTGTTATGTAATCTTATCTCAATAATGTCACAGTCCTCGAATGCCGGTTGTTGGCATGTCTTTTTTAATTTTTCAGAGTGTGGGCTTGTTAATTGGTGTCAACAGACAAAATGCTATTTTTATTAAATAAAATGCTGAAACACAACATGGTAACTCTCGGTTCATGAACGTTTTGCATCTGGACCCAGAATACGCAGATGGACTTGAAAAACTAATGATTATAATACACATACCTTGCAAAATATATCATTTTGGTTGGTTTTTGTGTTTAGTTTTAAGTTTGTTATATCCGCCATTTTTATCCAAACGAAACGTGATCTTCAAATGCAGAGCCACTTTTAGCCTTCTGTCATAATTATAGATTTGACGAATGTTTTGTTGGCTGTCCATACACAGTGATACATATATGGCTTCAAACCGGTAAATTGAAATTTACTGAATATTGACGTAGACTCGTCTACAACGATAGTGTGACAATTGGCATTCCATTACAGATAACTCTAGACGACTAAAGATAACTTGATACTGTTGTCATGCTATTTGGTACCCGTCAATATTTTGGGCATGCACAAGAACCTGTCTTCGATTGGAAAGATCAAAAAGATTATAATAGATGAAAAGAGAACATTGAAAGCCACCGAACACGACAAATATGAAAATATTGCAGGCTCAGTTTGACTAATGGACAGTTTGAGTAATGGAAATGCATATCGCTAAACGCTAATTTTAAACTCGAGACAGAATAATATGTAATAGTTCTGTGTGAAGAAAAGGTTGAAACTAACAGAAAGCAGTTTCTCTAAATCTAAACAGAATGGCAGTTTTATATTAAGCCTCAAAACAGATTTGTTAAGCATTCGACCAGGCTGTACTTATTACAAACTACAAATTCATAAAGTAATATGTGTTGTGTTCACATTAAAAAAAGTTTAAAAACCTGCATCGGCCAATTTTCCTTTTTAATTACTGCATGAAAACATAAAATTGCACTAAACTTATATTTCGGATTAAACCTTTAAATACCTAACCCAGTATCAGTAAATCGACCGTTGAATTATATGGAATTTTAAGGAATGGCCTGGCTTTGATCCGCATAAGTTTAGTGCATGGCCTAATAATAAGCAGAGAAAGAATGTTCAAAATTTTTAAGTCAGCTGAGTGACAGAGGAATACCCCAGCTGGAAAAAAAATAAGTTGAAAAAAAAACGTTTTACTACAAACTAGCAGTTTCTAGACACATTGTTAAAGAAGCTAAGTGAAATCCCCAGAAAACGCGCTTTCAGCACAGTTCTCTTAGCCAACGTGTATGCTGACCAATGCAGAAACCAAATATAAAGGCATTACATTTCAGTCTGTATGGCATACTTAAAAAAAACTACTGCAATGATCACGCATAACAGAATTAAACACAATGACATCGATTTAGCCAATATAAATAAGGTCTGTAGCTTTGGTAAAAATATAACATTTTTCAAATCAATATTCGAGCCGTTTTCGTGTTTGAACTGCTAGCGCATTTCAATGAAACTACAAATAAGAACAATACGAGTATAAGCAAATGTTTCTAAACAATATTAAGAGGTAATCACTTTAAGCTGAAATCAAATTATTGATATTAATCGTGTACGACCATGAACTAGGATACTTTCCCGAATAAATTTATTTCTTGCTAGCTATTTAACAACAACCCCTTTTTTCTATTTCACTTAATATCAGCATTTTGTAAACTATTCTTAAAAATAAAGATACCACGACTGTTAAATTCGTTTTATTTCATGATAAAATCTATTGAATATTTTAATGGTAACTTTGTTTTGCGTACTTTGGCTCTTTAACTCTATTTCTATAACCCATAAATATGATCATTTGTAATAATAAACTAGTGTAGACACAACTTAATGACAGTAACTCTTTGTTTGACACCGTATTAAACAGGCATTTATTTACATTGTTCATTTTAAATGGTAAAGCGCAAAATAAATATTTTCTCCAGGCGTACCTGGTTGCAATCCATATTTTTGATAATTGTTGATCTTTTATCAAATAACGACCTTAATGTTTGTTAGGAAGCGTTGCATTAAATAAATGTCATTAACTCAAAGTTATTGAATTTCTTATAGATACAGCACATGCTTTTGATAGGGTAAGTGTAATGTGTGCACTATTTTAACCCAGCGAAATTGAGTTTGAAAGTAGCGTTCGTGTTAACAAGTAACTAATAAAATAGGTTTCAAAATATTCCAGAGCACTTTTTGAAATAAATTCAACAAAGCACACGATCTTACGAGGTAAGTAACGTTACACAGTGAAATTTCTATTATTTTTTTGTTACGAGTATGATAATGATGACATTTTCTCATTATTTTAAATAATTTCATAAAAAGCCGCAATTTATTTAGCCAAGAAGGCTAATAGCGTTTTATGTAAGTAAAAATCATTTTGCAGCTTTTTTTAATAAACAATTTGAGTATTACACTTTTAAGTCTGAAGATGTGCGATTTTTTTTTCTTTTTTATTCCAATGAAAAGAAATCATACCATTTAGTTCTTTTGATGAAATCGCAGTTTTAACATTCATTAACGATTTCCTTATGCTTAAAATCCAGACATTAGTGTTTATGTAGAGCAAATAAAATAAAACGGAAATGGAGATTATGTTTTGTGGACATGTATTTTCACTGTTATTAGTCACACGTTAAAACTATATTTGGATCGGAAATTGCAACAGAAACTACAAAATATTGTTTTTCGTGTTATGAGAATCTTTCAAGTTTTTTACGTTTTAAGAAAACCTGCTTATAGCAACGAGGAGTGTATGTAACCCTAGGTACTTCAGTGATAATACCGGTGCTTTAATAATAAATCAGATTTTATTGTGCATTCATTCTTAAGGTACAAGTTATTCCTATCTTTTTGACAGATTTACAGGCTGAAAACATAATAAAGCTCTTCAGAATTAAAGATACGATTGGCGTAAAGTGACTGTCAAGTTATCTAAAATATTTCACGATTGCCTATTCCTTTACAAGTTATTTTATGTTTTTTCTTATCTACAACAATAAAATCAAAAGTGTGCCTTGTACCCTATAAATCTACAATTGATCCGTTCAAAAGAAAAGTGCATTCCTTTAACCACTTTCAATAGTTGTAGATTTAAACAAAAGATATTCAATTATAATTTGGCACACGTGAAGAAACTTTAAAATGTTGAAATATAATTCATTTAATTCAATTTTCATAATGTGATCGAAAATCACAGATAACGTTATATAAATGATAGATGTGATGACAATGGATAATAATTAGGATGTATTCACAAGTTTAAGGGAGTTGAAGCTGCGAATAATATGCCTAGATTTTATTTTCAGATCAAAATATACTATCATGGATCGCATGGCTCTTTTCATAGAAGAAAATCTAAGTGGATACAATTTGCCAGCACAAACGCTGGCGGAGATAAAGTCAATTCTGTTGAAACGGTTCAGGGCTAAATTCTCTGAAGGACTCTCACCAGAAGGGCGCCTAGCTATGGAACAGGCTGCAAAACGGGACATTGAAAGCGCAAAAAGTACCGCTAGTAGGGTGAGACTAGTAACTGATAGCGCTAAAGTGACCTCAGGCAGGTCGAGAAAGGAAACTGATGGTGCCAAAAGCAAGGACAAGCTCAACAACAAAGGTGTTAATGGTATCGTTAATAATTCAAGTGCGGCTTTAAAAGACAACAACAGTACGGGAACCATACGTCACGAAGCGACAGTGGGAAGGATATCTCCTGAAATTGATCCTGACACCTTTGTTAAATGTTTAAAACAGTTGGAAGACAATAATCATTCTGATGTTTTATATAACGTCACAGACTTTCACGACAATGACTTTAGTACAGACAACGACAATGAGCTATTTAATGATAAGCGAACAACGTTTAAGACATCAGACCGAAGTGACAGTTTACAAGTAACAGAAAATGCAGTTGAGTTTGCAACTACGAACATGAAAGCTGACCACAACTTAAAGCATCAAGACTCGGATATAGAAAACATTCAAATATGACAATATGAGTGTCGCGTGTAAAGCAACAACCAGTTTTAAGTAT
Organism: Corbicula japonica; assembly: GCA_038501625.1. Lineage (NCBI taxonomy): Eukaryota > Metazoa > Mollusca > Bivalvia > Venerida > Cyrenidae > Corbicula > Corbicula japonica. The sequence continues at coordinate 1,085,414 of JAZAYU010000171.1, forward strand.
GTCCATTTTAACAATGATTTAACATTAATTTACATTTTGCTGGCTAGTTATTCGGTGATTTAAGTTTAGAAAAAATCTAACATATCGATGTGAGAAATATATCAGAGTTATATATTGAATAAGGGGAATGCCAGATGTTGATATATAGCAGAGTTTGAATGAATGATTGATTGATGATGCAAATTATTGATTTATATATTTTTATTCAAAACTGTTTCGTTTGTTTTCGAAAACAAAACCTGTAGTATAGAACGATTTGCTAGAAGGTATAAAACATATATTTTACTTGACCTAAAATTTAATCAATGTTTCTTCACTCTGCGTAGTCTATTAAAACTATGTTGGTGAATGCTAATTGAAAGTTACATTTTATTTTTCAATTTTTCAAGTTGTACCATTAAACAGTTTCTGCGTTCAAATGAGAACAAAAGACCTTGATGGTGGGGCAATAATAAAGTGCTGGTCAGACCTGACCAATTATTATACAAGCAAACTCACAAGATGCTTTTTGTGCGATCTTTCATTACTATGTAGAAAAGGGAAATAAGCATGTCAGGAATGGCCACATCCATGGCCAGATACAGCTTCCAGAGACACAGAGTCGCCGTGCCTTATCCATAATTTTTAATAAACAAAATAATCTTGAATTAACTTTTCATTTTACATGTATATTACATTGAAGAGAGAGAGAGAGAGAGAGAGAGAGAGAGAGAGAGAGAGAGAGAAACCGACCGACGAATAGTGAGACAGATTAAGTATAAAGTACAAACTTTAGACTTAAAAGTGTCTGTTTTTGAGAGTTTTCGAAAACTTTCTTAAAGTAAGTACTTAACTCTTAACACAGCCAGAAAACTGTGGTCAGTTTCCCTCAGTCAGTCAATGCTGACAGTCTTTCAACGCTTTCAGCGCCTTGATTTTTTACTAAAACTGCAAACATCAGTTGCTGTTTTCCCGCAATGACAGATTAAAACGAATAATTTCCCTATTTACAGTATGGTCAAATATGCATGGTTTAACATTAAACGTATTACCAACTTGCAAAACAAGCTGTATTCAGCTATACTGCTTCAATACATCTGTAATAGCATTGACACTTATTGGCGGATGCCATACCTACGACCATTAAGGGCATGCTCATGTTGTCATTGCACTGTTATCTAAAACAGTTAAAACATCGAAATTACTCTAACGACAAAATTCAGTTCAATAAAACTTTGCACAAATCAATTTTATTAATGTGTCTTCATTTTACATACGTTAAGAAATTTAGAACAGTAAAAACTAGACTTAAAAATAACCTAAACTTCTATTTACATCCAATACAAAAGCTAAGCAACACATAACAACTTCTTTAATTATTTAAAATGCAGGAATATCATAACTTCATTTATACCCCTCAAAATTTTCAAAACAATCCAGGCGACAGTTTAAATCTACAGTAAATACTAAAATAAAAAAAGCTGAGTTAATAATTATCTTTTGTACTCACGTCTTTCTTTAATTAATACAAAATGTTAACGCGTGCGTAATTGCGTAAACATTGTGTAAACGAAACCTGAGCAAAACAAATATGTTACATTTAAAAGTATAGTATGCTGGAAAGCCGCAAAAACAATTGTGAAAGTTTGAATATATCTTTAGGTCAATGAACCATTCATTTCCGGAATACTCCATTTCTAAATCTCTAATTTACTGACAGGAAATAGTGTGCCAATGATACATGTATTCATTACGTTTCTCTAACAAAACAACAGAATTAATATTGACAGCTGGGCAGTCAGTGCGCGTTTATTCCAAACAACTGTCATCATGATCAGATATGTCAACAAGAAAGTCCATGAGAGCCAGAATAACTCAAATTGTTTTGATATTAAAGACATTTCAGAAAACACCTTCAAAATGAAATGACTGGCAGACCAAAAATCAAATAGAGTGGGCAATTTTAGGGGCAAACTTTGATGATAATGTTGACGAATATTTAACTATTATTTTGAAGAATTGGCAATTAAAGCTCTTGTAAATATAAAATGTTTTCTGATTGAAAAAACGTTTGTATTAAAACGAAAATACACGGCCTATAAAGAAGTAAGAAAAACTCGTGGGGCTGGTGGTTTATACTACTTTAAGGCTGCACACAAACAATATCACGAGACAAAGCGAACAGAACACATAAAATAAAAGACCAATTCGAGACCAATGCCAAATATCGTAAAAACTAGTCTGAAAGCCATGGCGTATGATTGGTCTATTTGGAAACTGCCAATCAGATGTCTGACTGAGACTAAGACTGGTCTCCAGTCTAAAGTAATTAGATCTCAAGCCCAGACCAACAGAAGTTATATCAAGGAGAACACCATGACAGCAATCAAATAATGTGATTGCGCCCCTTGAGAGTTAAGCCATTAGAAGGCCTGACTTTCAAATCCTGTCACCGCCGTCCATCCTTGCGATCCAAACCCAAATTGACAATATTTTGGGGCCTTTCTTTGTCCCTTTCCCATGCACCTGAAAGAATTTGACCACATCTACACCACGACCAAACAGCGCCAGCGCAGCGATAATAACAAAACGATCTGACGGTTTGACATATTTTTGTCCAACATTGACAGAATTAAGACAGAGAGAATGTTCTCTTGCGTGAGGGAAACTATATAAAACACACTTTATCCGCTGGTTTAGATCAATTTGACTGATTTTAGTTGAGTGGTTGAAATTGTTTTTGTCCAATGGAACTTCAGTACTTTTCAAATTGTTCGGGAAATTTATTTCTGTATCAGTACTGATGCAACGTTGAATAATATACCCAGGAAGCTAATGGATTTACGAAATAAAATTTCAACAACTATGGCGATTAGTGTTTATTAATGAACATCTATAAATTAAATCCGTCAAACGGATACGCCCCGCTAGGCAGGTTTAAGTTTTGCTCATTAATAAAAACTAACCTATACTTAAAATAAATTTGAATGCAGACAATTTCACCAATGCAGTAATTTTTTTAAAAAGTTTCAAACAACATTACAAGTATCAATTGTCTATGCAACTGAAGAAGATCGCGCCAAAGTCAAATTAATCAAAATAAAATGCAACTGTGACTCGGCGGTTGCCAGACAACGTTGCAATTACCGGAAAATTTCCTCCCAAAATTAAATTTTGAACAGGATTTAAAAACCAAAACCAGTTACTTTATACTGGGAATCAAGTCAAGAATAACATATCACATGAAATCCAAAAAAAAAACAACAGATTCATGTACTTTGGAAAATAGTCTAAAAGCTCTGAAAATAAACGTGTAAATAAATTGTACACTATCAAACACTTAGCGTTTTGAGTGATATTATAAGGCTGCTAACTGACGGCATGAGTTTCATCAATGATGCATGTAACTATATAAGAGATGTACGATTTTTTCATCTTTTTTACTTAATAATGTGCGTAGTAATTTTAAACGACATTATGTTTACCTGTATAAGGTCTAGATTTGTAGCAAATTCCGTGCAGGATTTTGTTAAATTAGGAATCGCTTGTAACAACATAGACTACCTTTTCTTAAGCACCATACTTTTATTATTATCAGGCGATATACACGAAAATCCCGGTCCAACATTTGAAAATCATACTGACAGTTTATCCGTACTCCATCAAAATATCAGAAGTATTAGACATAAAATGCAATATATAAAAGAAAATTTTCTGGACTTCGATATTTTATGTTTTACCGAAACACATCTTAACAACTCTGTTCCAAACGATATATTAACAATTGAGGGCTATAACAAAATTTACAGAAAAGACAACACTGCGCATTCAGGAGGTTATATAAATTACGTTTCTTCTAAATTTGTTTCTAAACGAAATGATCTTCTCGAGACGTTTTTACCAGAGTCATTATGGATTGAAATAAAAAATAATAAATTAACATATTTAATCGGAACAGTTTATCGCGCCCCAAACTCAAGCGTTGAATTTTGGCAAAGACTAAACTTATGTTTAGAAAGAGCTTTCGAATTATCTCCTAGAATTATCCTTGTCGGCGATATCAATGAAGACCAGCTTAATAACAATCCCAATAAAAAATTTCACGATTTTCTTATATTAAATAATATGAGCAACGTTATTAAAGAAGCTACGCGCATCACACATAATACTGCAACTCTTCTCGATCCTATAGCAATATCGAGCGAAATAGATCAATTTTGTTCAGGCGTCATTAAGACAAATCAAGAAATAAGTGACCATTATGCAACTTATCTATATCTTAAAATAATTCGTTACGTAGAGGAACCTTACAAAAGAAGAGTGTGGAATTATAAGTATGCTGATTTTCATAAATTTAATAATCTCATACAAACAACAGACTGGTCAATTTTAAATCAGGGATCTATAGATTCGGCATGTCAAACTTTTACGACAAAATTTATAGAAATAGCTAAGGAATCTATACCCACTAATTTTGTAACAATAAGACCAAATGACAAGCCGTGGTATGATTCTGAAATTCGTCGTTTTTCTCGAAAACGTGATCGCCAAAAACGTAAAGCAATCTTGTCAAACAAAATTGTAGATTGGAATGCGTTCAAAAAATTACGAAATAAAGTTAACAACTTAATCAAGCACGCACAAGAACAATTCTTTGGTAATTTAGAAGTTACGCTACAAGATACTTCATGCAATGATCCTCGCAGATACTGGAAAATTGTTAAAATGTTAATCAAAAATAATAACGGTAAGTGCGAAAAAATTCCACCCCTCATTATGAGTGATAATAATAGTAATAATAATAACAATAATAATAATAATAATGAAGAAATATACGCAACTACTGATACTGAAATAGCCAATTGTTTAAACGATTATTTTGTGGGAATATCAACTATTGATGATTCAAATGTACCGTTACCATTGATAACAGCAAAAACTAATACTAAAATGACTGACATTAAAATAACCGAACTAGAAATTTCAGACGTATTGTCCTCATTGATGATTAATAAATCTACTGGGCCTGATGAAATAAGCCACAAAATGTTAAGGTGCACATCAAAGACCATTCGTAAACCCTTATGTATTTTGTTTAACAGATCTATTAATGAGACTGTATACCCTAATCTTTGGAAATCGGCAAATGTTATACCTCTATTTAAAAAAGGTGAAAAACATATCCCATCGAATTATAGGCCAATATCACTCATAAGCTGTGTCGGAAAAGCGTTTGAAAGAGTTGTATACAAACATATCTATAATTATTTATTTATGAATAACTTGATATACAGTAATTAGTCGGGCTTCTTACCGGGGCGATCAGCAGTTTTTCAGCTAATTGATATGTATAACCAGATAAGTCTCGGTATCGATAATAAGACACCTACCTGCATGATTTTTTGTGATATTTCTAAAGCGTTTGATCGTGTTTGGCACCAGGGACTGATTACAAAACTTAAACAGTATGGCTTTGATGGAAAAGTTTTAAATTGGTTATCTAACTATCTATCAGAACGTAACCAAAGAGTCCTTGTTGGTTCCTCATCTTCTACAATAAAATCAGTAAATGCAGGTGTCCCTCAAGGCTCAGTACTCGGTCCGCTTTTATTTTTAATTTACGTCAATGATATAGCCGAAAATATTACAAGTATAGCACGTCTATTTGCAGATGATAGCTCACTTGCGTTTACATCAAGAAATATTGATTTAATGGAGTTAACTCTCAATAATGATCTTATTAAAATTGAAGAATGGTCAAAAAGGTGGTTAGTACAATTTAATCCTAATAAAACTGAAGTTATGTTTTTTTTCACTAATATCAATTCGAAGACCTGAACTTTACTTTAACAACGTCAGACTCGATTTTGTTACCAGTCATAAACACTTAGGCATTACTTTAAGCGAAAATGCAAAATGGCACGAACATATAAATAATATCATTATTTCAGCATCGAAAG